>JAYDZE010551736.1:0-13462 GCA_034509125.1 Monilaria moniliformis | reverse complement strand
AGAGAATGATAGTTCTTAGAGTTATTAATACATAAGCAGCTCATAAAGCATGCTTTCTAGTATACAACCCCAACAAATCAAGCATCATGGGACAATTGCGAAAATTGTTAAAGTTATGATATAATCGGCTGATTTTAAAATTTGAGGGACTGACCAAAATTTGACCAAAATTGGTGGTTTTTCTAGCAATTTGCACTTGTTTTAAATATAGACAGTTAAATGTTAAGGAAGAAGGGCAGGTTCAAATTGGGCTTCATGTGAGCGCTTGCTATTTCTTTTTAATTTATTTGGGCCGTATTAATTCTTTTATTGGGCCAACCCAACAATTCGTAATATAATAAAGAAAATTATATTAATAGCTCTCATCTTATTCACTATAATCTCTATTTAAAATAATAATAATATATTATTTTACCCTATAACCCATAATGAAATTAAATACCTAATAAATCATTTATTATATATACTAGTTTTGATCGTACAACCAAACAAGAAGAAGACGGAAAGAGCATCCAATGGACCTAGTACTCGTTCACTCAAATATGCTTCACAATTACTCTATTCCAAGTCCCCATGAAACCGACGTCCAAGGTATTGCCCGCCGTTTTGTCGTGCCAATTTATCACCGATTCGGTCCGATGAGCAGTTCTGCGCATGGGCAGTAGTACTACGCGACCGAGCTATGCCAATAGTTTTGCATGGAAAAACTCCTTAGAAGTCTTTCTAACTACTAAGCTCGATTAAATTTATAAAATATCTAAATATTAAATATAAATTGATACTATAATTGATTATTCATCTTAATAAAATTTGAAAATTATAAAGTAAATATTAATAATAAGTAGTATAAACAATTGATAATTATCAATTTTTGTAGAAAACTCATATATTAATACCCGCTACTTATATGACTCTATTTGAATTTATAAATACAAGTAGTTACAATAATTAGCTATCCGTCTCAATTATAAACTAAATAATTTTAATATATTGTCAAAAAATAAGATTAAAAAATTGAGACAATTTCATATAGCCATGTCGATAAATATTTGAACTCGTTCAAATTATATATATTCATACATATCCCAAGTTTAATTGACTACATGCACTTGTTTGGTTTTATAAATATAAAATTTTCACAATAATTAGATAATTACTTGGGGGTCGATTAAAATTGATCATATTTAATGTTTCAATAAAAGTATAACTATTTATTGAACTAACTAATTAATTAACTAAATTATATTCATGCTATTATATATGTAGGATATTATAATTATGATTTAGTATTCAAAATAAAAATCAAACACCTCATCAAATGTTGTAATTACGACCCGTATGAGCTAATGGCAAAGCACGGCTATTTTAAACTTTTTATGAGAGCCGAAACATAGTGATAATAGCACTACCTTTTTCGTTTTACGACCTAGAATCCTACATTATTCGAGAAAGTTTCAATATATAGGCAAGAGTAGAGAAAATTACTATTTAGCTGTCAAAAAATATAACTATTTATTTGGCTAAATAATTAGTTGGTTAAATCATATTTAAGATATTATATTGTAATTATGCTTGATTTCTTTATTAGATGAGAGAATAGAAATACTCATTTTATAAAAAAAAATTATTCAATAAAGTTTCATACAAAATCGATTAGGGTTATACTTATTGCTATAATTAGAATTATTATTAAGAATTTAAGATAAAAAAATTGTGATGCCACGTAGGCATGAATGATGATGTGGCGTACATTTTTAAAATTGTATTATATATAAGATTATTATTATTATTATCATCATTATTAAAGTTGTTGTTGATAGATCTATCTCTTAACAAACTTATTATAAATATTAAAAATTTATCATATTCGTCTAATATATATATATATATACCTATCCCAAATTTAATTAACTACACGCACTTGTTTGGTTTTATAAATATAAATTTGTTATAATAATTAGTTAATCACCGAGGGATTGAATTAAAATTGGTGGTATTTAATATTTCAATAAAAATACAATTCTTTATTTAATCAACTAATTGATTAGCTAGATTATATTTATCCTATTATATATGTAGGATATTCTAATTATGATCTAGTATTCCAACTCAAAATCAAATACCTCATCAAATGTTGTAATTACGACATGCATGAGATACTGGCAAAAGCACGGTGATTTTAAAATTTTTATAAAAGCCAAAACCTAGTGATAATAGCACTACCTTTCTCATTTTGCGACCTACAATTCTACAGTACATTTTGAATTTGAGGGTGTAATAAATAATTTGCAGAGTTGCGGCGAGAATGAGAAGTTCGTGAATACTGAATACTGAGAGGAGTCAGTAGTAGAAAAGCTTTTTTTATGACCCGATAAATAATCATTTTTTTATTTTATAATTTTGATAACACAAGATTAACACAACAAGTATAATTGGGGACTATTTATAAGGAAATACATTTCAATAAATATTCCAACTCACAAATTTATTATGGCATCATGTTACTCTAAATTCTACTAATTATGTATTTTAGATACATGTAAAGAATAGATACAGTGCAAATTTATAAAAATACATGACAATTGATTTAATTATTCTGTTTTGATTAATTAATTGAAAGTAGTTACCCTACTCCAGCCACCCCCTATTATGTGCTTTGTAATTAGTCCCCCCTCATCCCACCGCTAAGACAACAATTTCAATTTCTCGATTCTAATTTCAATAAACAAGAAGTATAAATAAGATTTTCACAGCAATTTCAATTCTTGCAAAATACATTAGCGTTATATGAAAATCTCAAGATCTTCATTTTTCCCGACCTTACATTTTTTACCAGGTAATTCTACCTCTATGTTGTTGATCTTCAATCTGAATTCAAAGGAAATAATTTATAATTATATATCTCATTTAGAGTTGACCAAATTTGAGTAAGCACGTGAGATCAGAATATTATGTATTTAACATCAAGCTCAACTTGGTGACAAATGATGACAGTCATTTTGGAATTAATCAATTTAACCTATCACATTGAGAGAGCGCCATATATCAATTCTAATGGTGGTAAGAATTAGCCAATTATATGACTAAATGGTGTGTGTGTGTTGGCCAAGCAGCAAAGCGTTTAATGTATGGGACCAAAGATTCCAGTTTGAGTCCACCATAATGTAACATTTAAATTTAATGTTATCATGAACTCCAATTTGGATAATTCAAATAATTTTCACATTTACTCTTAAAAAATATAATCAAATTATATGCCTTTATTATTGCTATAGATAAAAATAAAGATGGAACCTTACGTAGTGGATTAAGAATGGCGGAAAATATATTGGGTGAAAAGAAACGTATTAGTCTACTAAGCTTTTAGTGGGCTTTTCTTATTAAAAATACAATACTAAATTCAAGATCCAATAGAAATAGGTTGAAAACTTGTCATTTCTTGCTCTCTCTATTTCTCTCTCAAACACATAAACCTCCGCCTATTATACTCTCTCTCTCTCATCAGTGATACTGCCACTTCATTCTCCAGCGAAGGTCGTCATATTGTCAACGCCTCTACCGTTGCAGCTCTCGTCTTCCTCTCTTCACATCTATAACTCCCAATTTTCTTCTCAAAAATTAAATTCGAAGGTACAAAAAAGATAATTTTTGGTTAATAAACATATAATACTAGTAAAAAAATTCTTTTTTTTGGTACATCTTTACCCCTTTGTTCTAAGGTAAACATGCTACTGATCCTACATTATTCGAGAAAGTTTAAATATATAGCAAATAGCAGAGAAAATTACTATTTGGTTGTAAAATAATATAATTATTAATTTGGCTAAATAATTAATTGGTCAAATTATATTTAAGGTAATTATAAATAATTATTCTTGGTTTTCTTGTTAGACGAGAGAATAGAAATACCTATTTTATAGAAATTTTATTTGATGAAATTTCCATACAAAATCGATTAAAGATATACTTATGACTATATTTAGAATTATTAGTGAAGATTTACCATAAATCGAAATGAAAAGAAATGGTAATGCCATATTCTTTTGGACCGGGTCGAATCCGATTATAACGGGGCAATAAAAATATTGCCCACAGCGACGTGAAATGGGGCCGGACCTATTTTGAATTTCAAATATATGATTATTGTGGAGAGACGTCGGAGTTCCAAAACGCAGGGATTGATGGGTAAAGTGGAGAATTATTTGGGGTGCGTGCTACTGTTCGTGGAGGTAATTAAAGTTAGGTGATGTGACTCCAAATTATTGATTCTGGTATGTCTTTGTGCAATATAGTGTGATTGTGTGGAGGCAACAGTTGTATAGTTGACATGGCGTCAGCTCTTTTCTTTCCACTCAACGCCCAAAGATTCCAACTGTCTCACTTTTCACGTCTGCAAGCAACATAACCTAATCCCCCCATTGCACACCAACTATTAGGGCTCGTTTGGTAGGATTGCTAGATTAAGATCAAGACTAAAATCGTGATTAAATTAGTTCGAATCCAATAGATAAAGATTAAGATAAATTTGTATTGCATTTTATATTGTTGTTTGATAGATGAGATTAAAAACAAGATAATTTTAATGAAGTGTTTGGTAGACTAGATTATTTGATAGATTAATTTATAAAATGACATTTTTGCCCTTATAATATATTTAATTAATTGGTGGATTAATTATTTTTTGCCCTTAAAATATTAATTAATTGGTGGATTAATTATTAATTAAGTAATTAATAAGTTAAACAAATATTAATTAAAAAAACAAGATGTCCACTTTAAGCTCGGTTACTGTTCAACCGAGATTAAATAATCTCTCCAAAATGGAGAGATAAATAAGCTGAAGAGGAATAGGGAAATGAAGTAAATTAGTTGCGGGCTGAGCTTTTAACGCGGGCTTGCGGACTTATTAATCTTAGCTACCAAACAACATATTTACACTGTTAGGCCAACATTAATTAATCTAAGTATCCTAAAATAGGCTACCAAACATGCCCTTAGTATGTGATGGATATGATGATGTAGCTGTGGAGGGCATAGATGATGTGGATGACATAACATTTTGGGGTGCATTCAATGAGAAGCAAAATAAGAATAATGGGAGTAGTATAGAATTTTTAGGTTGAATTTTTTTGGGTAAATTGTCGCAAAAACCATGAAATTTGGTCAAGTTCTAGTCAGTTCCGTAAGTTTGAAAACCAGCCGCTAATATCATGACTTTGACAATATTCGCAATTGTCCCACGACGCTGGATTTGGGGGAAATCGTTGCTGATGTGGCCGACAGAAAATCTTACGCGGACAAAATGCTCGGTAAGTAAAACGACTTCGTATCTTGAGATACAAAACGACGTCGTTTTGTAAAGGGAAATTGCCATAAATACCATGAAATTTGGTCAAATTATGGTCAATCCCGCAAGTTTCATAATCAGCCGCTAATATCATGACTTTGACATTTTTCAAAATTGTCCCATGGAAAAAGTGGTGGTCCCGTGTATTAAAATATTGACGTGACGCATACGTGTCTAAGAATTAATGACGTGACGCAGATGTACATTAAATGACATCGTTATTGGTGAGTGAATTTAAAAGAAAAAAAAATCTCTATTCCCTCTCTCCTCTCCTTTTCTCTCTATCTTTTTCCTCAACATCTCAATCTCAATCGCAATGAAGAGAACAAAAATATGGAAATTTTGAAAAAATCAAGTAGGAAAATTTCATAACATAAAAACAAATCTATAATATTCTCAATCTGTGAACTGCAAAGGATGAATGAAAATTATCGACCATCAAGAAGCCAATAAAAAATTGAACGAATTTGAGCAATTTTCTAGGTAGAATTCTTTTGTCGAACACTTGGTGTGCATTGACAGAAAATGAAGAATAAAAAAATAAGAACCCATTCCAATAGTCCATTGGTTCAAGAATTCAACCAAAGCTTCGAGGGCGGCAGCGGAATTTGTAGAGAAAGGGAGACAAACGGAGTTGGGGGTTGGGGAAGGGTTCTCAAAAGAAATGAAAAATAAAAGAAAGGAAAAGGAAAAAAAAGAAAAAGAAGAAGAAAAATACAATAAAAAATATTTATTTTAACTAAAGGGCAAATTGCCGAAAAATCCACTAAATTTTGTCAAATTCTGGTTAGTTACGCAAGTTTAAAAATCAACTATGTCTACACCAACTAGTCAGCCACGTCGTTAATTTTGAAACGTATATGCCACGTCAATAATTTAAGACACGCTGGATATCGGATTTTCTCATCGTGGGACAATTTCGACAAATTTCAAAGTCATGATATTAGCTGTTGATTTTCAAACTTGCGGGACTGACCAGAATTTGACCAAACTTCATGATTTTTCCGGCAATTTGCCCAATTTTTTTAATACAAGGAACAATCTATAATTCTTTTAATGCAACGCTCGATAGGAAAGTTTCTTAATCCAACATATCATTAAAAAGTTTATAGATGTGTTCTTTCTATTCATGGATTTCTAATTGTTTAGGAGATTGCAAATGGAATCTTTTGTGACGCCAATGTATAAATGGTGTCAATTGTTATTAATGAAAATTTGTAGAGTTCGGCAATTTATTGCCACTTATTATCACTAAAAATTTGTTTCGTAAACTAATTATTCTAAAATTAATATATTTCATAAATAATTTAATAAAATTATATCAAATTATTTAGAAATATATTTGAAACTATATATTTCGTAAATAATTAAATATTTTTTATTTTTTTATTTCGAAAAATTTAGCGAGCACCAAAGTATTCGCTAAGTTATGTATATTTTCTTAAGTTAAAATTCTAGATTAGCTAGCACCATTGTACGCGCTAGATTCAAATATTTAGAAAAGAAATTAAAAATACAAAAGCCAAACAGCGACCAAAAATGCTCTCCAAATTCAATCGAAAATCAAAACGGAGAGCACAATATAGTGCTCGCCTATTTCGAATGGTTGCGAGCACTAGTGCTCGCTAAAGTCCTTGTGAATTATGTTGAACCTTAGCGATTGGAAATACGAAGATTTTCGGAGCACATCTCGGGTGCTCGCAATTTAGCGAGCAACTATGCTTGCGTATTTTTGCAAACAATATTTTAGCATGCATCGCAGTACACGCTAATGGCAAGTGCTCACTGAACGCCGTTATTTTTAGCTATGGGGTAACACAAGTATATATTATAGTATGAAATTTGTTAGTTTGATTTTGCAGATATTTTTTTGTAACAATAAAAATTAATGACACGTGGCACACAATGATGTCATGTAGTGCGGTGCACTTCTTTATTTCATGTGGGGCTCCTATATATTGCGGAAGGATACTTTATTTTTAAATAATAATTACGACACCTTAATTTTCCAATAATAATTTTGCTTTTATATTATTAGCACACACCGTTTATTGAATTATATAATTCACTCAACATAAGACATCTACAACAATATGAAAAACAAATAAATAAAGAGAAGGTATTAGTTAGATTATATTGAAGATTAGTATACAATGGAGGGCTATTAATTTTATAGAATATAGCTATAAGATGGGAACATAAATTTTCATATCACAATATTTGAATTTTTTTTCATAATCGTAACTCAACATGTGCGAGCTCAAAATCAATCAGTAGACTATCAATGTTGACAATTCTGTTATGCTATTAGATTTCGGATGACTGAAATTATCAATTAGCAATTTCAAAACAACAAAGGATCCAGCCACACGTTTATTTACGACGTGCTGAATCACAGTAGAATCACAGTTTATTTACAAATTACAACATTGGTAGTGCATGTATTAATTAATGACTTGGAATACAATTGTGAATAGTGAACAAAAATTCAAACATTAAGATATTAAATGTTATCTTCGTTTACAAAAATAATGCTAATACTATTAGGGTCCGTTTACTATGAGTGGGATAAGTGTATACTATACCAATCACATCATTTGAATTTTAAATTTATAAGTATTATTTCAGGAATCGAAATACTCTAATTTTAATACATTCTGCAAAGTAAATATTTATTTGAAATATCCTAACATTATCAAATACAATATTAATATTTTATAGGATAAAAGAGATTACAATCCCTTGTAAAATTGGGGGTAATAACCATGATACCGAAGATGGGGTTAATTTTGGAAATGGCCTAAAAAAGATAGAATGTAGTAGTAATATATTGTAATCAATCTTGATTATTGATAGTTAAAATTTGGACGATTTAATTTCTCACATATCTCTTTTTTCCATTTTTTTTAATTATGGCAGAATATTATTGTAGAAGTACATAGCCCTTGCATTTATTTTATGCATTAGACTGTTCAACAATATGCATGGTTGAATTTAAAATATACAAATTTTGTGTTTATTAAGTGTTAAAAATATGGATACTCTGAGTCTGACTGCACGATAAAACTAAAATTTAGGATTCTTGAAAAGTTTAATCTATCTTTTGCATTTTTCTATTCAACAATATGTATATTTGCATCTGATTGTATGCATTTAAATGTTTAACACTAAAATAAACAAGATATTGGAATGAAATTGGATACTATATGCTATCTAAGACTTAGATACTAAATAATATGTTCTCATATATTCCACCGTCCACAAAAAGTATAATCTTCTGTCATTTTTGTTACTCCACAAAAATTGTGGTATTTCTTTTTTCATACATATCTGCTTATATTTCAAACTTCGTTCGTGCTCAATATTTAGTAAAATTCAATACTTAAATTACCTAATACTCCATCCGTCCACCAAAAATAGTTTCATTTTTCCATTTTGGTCCGTCCACCAAAAATAGTCTCATTCCATTTATGGAAACATTCTCACAATACAATATCCCTAAACATCAATTTATTTACAACTTATACCACTAGGACCCACCACTTTTTATCTCTCCAACCACTTTTTCTTCATCTCTCTCATACTTTATCAACTACTTTTTCTCTCTCCAATCACTTTTTCTCCCTATCTCTCTTACTTTACCAATTGTGCATTAAAACCCGTGCCGTCCACCAATGAGTCTATTTTTGGTGGATGGAGGGAGTATTATATTATATAATCTCAACATAAAAGTTAAAGAGAAGCACTTCCATCAACTTTTATTTTTTTTGTCAATGAGAGGTAATTGGATTTGAACCTCATTGTAAGTTTTGATTATATGTTAAACGTAATATGATTAAAAAGCTATAGTAAATTATAAGTATTTAATGTTTAGTTTTGCATGTGTGCGGTGTAGTATATTCCACTTTACATAGTGGAGTGGTTCCGTCAGCATATGATGTGGTGCTTTAATTAATTAATTAATTATATATATATACACACACGTATATAAAATATTTAATTTGACATTGAACCGTTTGAAGTAATTACAAAAGAAATACTTAATCACTTATAAAGTCATATAAATGCTGTAGGGGAGGGGTGAGGAAAAATACCGAAATACCGATATATCGGACTTATCGTACCGAAAAAATACCGAAATTTCGGTATACCGCAAATTTCGGTAAGGTATGATACCGTACCGGACGGTTACGGTATGGTAACGGTATGAATTTCAGTATTACTGCGGTATACCAAAAATTCGGTATATACGTATTTTACGGTATATACTGAAAAGTACGATATATACCGATAAAACAGTAAACGGTATATACCAATAATACGGTATATATCGTATTCTCTTACCATACCATATATATATATATAGATAATATATTTATAGTATTAATAAATATTTACAATATTATATAATTTCGGTATGAAACGGTATTTCGGTATGACGGTATGTTGTACCAAAATTCGGTATGCCGTAATTCACGGTATACCGAATTTCGGTATGGTATACCGAAAATACGGTAAGGTAACGGTATTGAAAATTCTGAATATCGAAATTTCGATAATTCGATAAGATAACGGTATGGCATACCGACATTTATGGTACGGTATACGGTATGATAGTTTCGGTACGGTATACCGTACCAACCCACCCCTGAGACAAATAAAATAAATAATTAGGTCAAATATGCTAGGCGTTATTAAATTTAAATATAAAATAAATGCAAGTAGGCAAAAACTATGCAAAGCTTTTCGAGGCATACATTTCCACTAACTTTTTCATAATCATTTCCATATCTTAAATCTAAACCATTTAAATCTAAACCATTTAACCTAAAGTAAATTGTTCAATTAGTAATTTTGAAATTAAATATTAGTACTTTAGAAAGTGAAATGTATATTTTTATCTACTCATCAAATCATGAATTAAATCTAAGTTGTAGAGTATAAATATTATAATAATATTTTTCACAAAACACGGATTTAAAAAAAAATATTAAAAGATATATTTTAAATAGAGATGTTGGATATTGGATAAATATTGAATTAGAGGTTTTAGACCCATTAAAAAATAAAATATATATTTGAATCTCATCTTGGAATAATGGACTCCCAATTCGCAAATTTGACCTCTAAACATCCCGTTCCGATATCTATTCAAACAAAGATTCAATATTTATCAAAATATCTTAATTAGATCATCATATATCAATTAAATTAAAACCCTTTTTCCTGCACTAATACTTTGATGTATAAAAGAAAACTGGCGATTGTTTGAGTGTGGAGTCAAGAAAGCCGGTTAACTTAGTCTCTGTTCAAACCACACCAACTGACACACTACGCACAGTGAGCCACCCCACCCACCCCTTCTCTATATATAGACGACAACGAGCTTTGCTGGAGTTCCATTCTCGCTTATATTATTTTTTGGCTGTTCCATTCTTCAGGTAAATATTTGTTTCTGTAGCATGTTCAAATGTGTTTGATTTTAGTGTTTTTTCTTACCTGGGATCAGATTTTCTTGAAAAGGGTTGCAAATTTCTCAGTGGCTGTTTTGCCTTTTGATTTCTTGCTTTTTCTTAGATCTAATTTTCGAACCATTTATGTGTTTTTGAAGCTGTTTGTTTACTGTGTTGGAGATCTATACGTGTTATTGTGTGTGAAGAGAATTCAGACTAGATCAGCTGGCTTAGTGATTCTGGTTATCTAAATTGTTGTTTACTATTTCTAGATTGATTACTTTTGAAGAGTAGGTTGGATTGTAGATTACCTAACAGCCAACAGCATGTTTGTTCTGTCAAGAATTGAAAAACGAGATCTTTTAGAAATTTGAGGATCATGCACAAGATTGTGTTTTTTCCTCTGCAGCTTCACGCTCTTCGATCTGTGTCAATTTTGCATCTAATCTCGATTAATGTCGTTTATAACAGGGTTTAATTTTGCTCAAAGGTTGATCATGGCACCAGCAGCTGCTTCAATAAACCCAAAAGGTAGTTTTTACTCTCTTTTTTGTATGCATCAACTAGCTGCAATACATGCTAATGCTAGATTTTGCTTCCCTCTGTGTTTGTTTGCACGTTTTATCGAACCTTGCAGTGTCTTTACTTCCCAAGATTCAGTATTTAATTATGTTTGAAGTCTCTCACATTGAGTTTAGAGAATGCTCAATGACATAGAGAATTCCATTGTATGTGTTTCGAGAGTGCTTAATAAAATAGGAAAATAATAAAAAATTCTGGTTAAATATGTTAAAAAAGTGGGATCTTTCTTCTGAAAGTGACTTTGTTTTCCTTTTAAATGCGAGACAGTTAACAGTTGTTTTATCAATGACTAAATATTATGAAGACATATATAGTATGGCATTTCTCGAGTTAGATTTGTGTTGTATTCTTTGCTTTATTTGTATCTGCTGCATATTTAATATTACTTTGTAACTGGTCTTGTTCTTGTATAGCATTCCTTGCCTTGCTTGAAAAGCTTCTCTTTTCTGATATTTGGTCCTTTATAGTTGGTATTTGATGAACTCTTGCACATTTATCTGAACTCTACATTCTTGATAAAAACTTATTTTCTTGCCTTTCTGTAACATAGATGTTTGCATCGTGGGTGTTGCTCGGACACCTATGGGTGGTTTTCTTGGCTCACTTTCATCAGTGCCGGCAACAAAGCTCGGATCTGTAGCTATTCACTGTAAGACTGATTACCAGATCGACTATGCATCTTTCAATTTCAGAGTTTACAGGTGTTTAATCTATTATCTCTACCTACCACAAACTTTCAGGTGCTTTGAAGAGAGCAAATATCGATCCATCACTTGTACAAGAAGTTTTCTTCGGAAATGTACTTAGTGCGAACTTAGGACAGGCTCCTGCTCGCCAGGCAGCATTGGGTGCCGGGATCCCGAATTCAGTAGTCTGTACAACCATCAACAAAGTCTGTGCCTCTGGAATGAAAGGTCAGTTTCATAGCATCTGAAATACGATAATCTCCTAAAGATTTTTGACTGTGTAAATGTATTTCACTTACTTGGTATTCTGTTTTGGTCGTGACATTAAATATTTTCTGTTTGACATGGCAGCAACCATGCTAGCAGCACAAAGCATCCAGTTGGGTCTCAATGACGTTGTAGTGGCCGGTGGCATGGAGAGCATGTCGAATGCCCCAAAATACATCGCAGAGGCAAGGTTGGTATTCATTTCCCATTCAAGAAATGAATATTGATAGTCTTATTCCATGTAATGGTGTTGTTTAAAAATGAGAGATAATGACATTTGATCACCATGCTAATAAGTCACTTAATCACTCTGTCTTGGCATATTCTAGGAAAGGATCTCGACTTGGACACGATTGTCTTGTTGATGGAATGCTGAAAGATGGACTCTGGGATGTTTACAACGACGTGGGCATGGGTGTGTGCGCTGAATTATGTGCTGAGCACCATAGCATTACAAGAGAGCAGCAGGTTTGTCTTTGCTACTTCGACTCCACGAATTTGTATTATCTGAAATTCACTTCCACTGCAAGTTTTTGCATTCTAAAGGAAATATTTTATTACTTTGATTTCCCAATTTCTATTTCTGAATGAATTATAAGCGAGAAAATTGCAGCAAATGGCAATTGGTATGATGTCTATTAAACTGCTTATTTTGTGCAGGACGACTTCGCAGTCCAAAGTTTCGAGCGTGGAATTGCTGCTCAAGATGCCGGTTCCTTTGCGTGGGAGATTACTCCAGTAAGATAACTGGATATTGACTTATAAATGCAGTTCATTTATCGCGTAGCTGCTTTATAAACGCCCTTTTCGTGGATTCAGGTTGAAGTTTCCGGTGGGAGAGGACGACCATCCACCATTGTTGACAAGGATGAAGGTCTTGGAAAGGTGAAACTTCAAAATATACTAGAAATTTGTTGATTTTCAGTAATAGTTATTATTCTAACAGTCTATAAATGCATTAAGCATAGCAAAGTTCGTCTCATTAGGCCACGATATATCTCAATACGTAAAATATATGAAATCTTCATTACTAACTACTCCTTTTTCTCTGGTCAGTTTGATGCTGCAAAGTTGAGGAAGCTAAGACCGAGTTTCAAGGAAACGGGCGGAACTGTCACAGCTGGCAA
>JAYDZE010551725.1:0-13463 GCA_034509125.1 Monilaria moniliformis | reverse complement strand
GAATGATGGATCCAAATCCATACAACAAATCAAAAGCCACCCTCTTTACCTTTTCTTTCTCTGACAAAAGGGCAACAATGACATGATCATTCCATTGTTCACACACAAGCTTTTTAGTAGAAGCAACAGAATAAAGAGAATGATCAATGAAAGATGATGATGCAAGAGAGCCCAAAATTTCAAATATAGCAGGTGAGGTGGGAGTGATCCGAGGCTCGGGTGCTTTGCAGGTTTTCTTTTTCTAAAGCTACGACAAAAGCCATGTCTCTCTACCTTTGCAATTCCCAACTTATTAATCCCATCTGTCCAGTAGTACCCTTTGCTTTAACCTTAACAATGCACGCTTTAAAGACGAAAAAGACAAGAGTTGTTACTAAAGACTCGCAATCTTGTTCTCTACTGCAAATGCTCTTTAGTGCTAGACAAGGGAAAGTTCTCTTAGTGTACAAGGAGGCATTAGGAGAAAGAAATATCACAAAATACTTCAAAACGAAATACAAGGTCTATGGGCCGACTAGCATAGAACAATGACCAGATGAGTTGTATGTCGGGGCAAGAACTAGATATGGATTTCTTGTGTTATAGAGTTCCTTGTGAGGGAATTGGTTATGAGAGAATTAGACGAACATAAGATGGCAACACAACTTAATGCATTGATTTGAGACTAGCATTCTTCACATTTAATAACAATAACAACCACAAGATTAAAAAGAACTATAGCTAATGTGAATTCCTGGAGGCCAGAGGCTACAGTGAACTCTATTCAGAAATTACCAGTCCAATTCAAGTGGCCCAACTGAGGTTGCTGGTACGCGCCCACTTGTGCTCCGGGAGCCGGAGCAGCCACACCAACTCCCACATTCCCGCCAATGGCAGGGCCCATATGATGAGGACTTGCAATAGTAGGGGGCTGTGGGGAAGGATGGTACATGCCTGGAAACTGCATATGAGAGGACTGTGCAGCAGCCGCAGCTGCATTGAAAGAAGCATGGCCGCTGTGTGAAGTCAAATAAGCAGTAGGATGAGGTGACTGCGCGGGCATGTTGTAATATGACGACTGCATACCAGAAACATCCCTTGGGTTCATCCAAATTTCAGAGGTCTCCGCCTGTATTTTAGAACATGTAAGAGAGGAGGGAGTTAGAATTGGTAGACAAGTTTAATCTTCTTCCAAAACAAATGTGCCTCAAGAAATATGAAAAAGGAGTTCATACAAGTGTTTGTAAATAAATTATTTCCAAGACTGCTTTAAAGAGAAGCAGGCATATAGTCTCATATCAATTTTCTGAAAGATAGATATTATTCATTTTCGTGCATAAAATTCAGTATGACTGTATAACATGCATGATATAGAGTTGCTTAAGTTACCTGAGGGTTTGGAACATAAAGACTATCTTTATACTTTATACGAGACGAATCATCATGGCCCGCGGTGCTTGCAACAACCCCAGGAGCATTGATGGCATAACCAGCAGGATTGGTGAAATTTCCAAACCCAGTTGGACTACCAGTAGGCACAGGCTTGAACTGTTGGATACCATACTTGACACCACTTGGAGTTAGATGGGAGCTATTCCCGGGCATCAGCAAGTAGCTGCTGCCATTTGAGGGATGAGGATATGCGGGACTATTGGAGTAACCAGGCACAGGCATTGGCGGAACATAGACAGGAGACAAGAATTGACGATACGGCATCAGGTTAGCAAAATGGGAGACGTGAAGTTGGGGATACATCTGGGCTAGCTGCTGCTGTTGTTGTTGCTGCTGTTGTTGCTGCTGTTGCTGCTGTTGCTGTACCATCGCAATTGTGGATGCTGGCACAGCATTTGTTGCATGCGCACCAAGGACCTGCACGTACAAGAAGATCAAACAAGAGCAAACAGAATAAAACGTTCAAAACTAATATAGTCTATGTTGAGAAATATACATATATTATATCTTTGGGTGGCATTAATGAACTCTGAGGATTTCTAGTTTTTGAAATAAATATATTAAAGAAATCTCCCAAACCAATTTATATGTTATTTATTGCAGCAGAGAGCATAAGAGCAGTTAATCATTTGGCTATTGAAACAAATCCAAGTACAGGGATTATTAGCACCCATGCATCAATGTGGCTGTGCATGCATGCAACCTGCAGCAATAAACATGACCACAATGTGTCCATTGATAAGTACAATTGCATAAGAGTGTATATAGGTTGGTTTCTGTGTGACAGCATTAGTGCATGCATCAGTGACACAACAAAAAAAAAAAAAAGATTCATGCTTAACTAATGGCATACAATAGTTCAATTCTAACCTCTTGAGATGATGGAAGAGCTGGCCCTCTAACAGTTTCATCAACAACTGGGCGGAAGTAAGACATATCATAAGCCACTTGGGGATCATAACCCTGAATTCAGTAAAAACAAGAAAAAATGTTGCAGCTTCTCTTATGAATAAAGCAATTGGCTCAAAGAAAGTTATTTAATTTCTGGAAAAAAAATAAAAATATATGTATTCTATGATGTGATTATCAAACAGGCTGTCAATGAGCGATAGAATTCACTCACCGAGAAGCTTGGCAGTTCAGACATATCCTGCTGCTGTAGTGATTCAGGAGTATAAGATGGGCTGTTGCCTCGCATCAAGCCAACATCAGCATAGTTATTCAGGTTCTGTGGACTTGAAGAGTCTTTCTTCTCAGTCCGATCTGACAGATCACCTGAAGCGGGAGAATTGGATTCTGAACTTCGGACAGAGTCATCCATCATCTCTAACGGTTTGGTAGTAACAGGTTCATCTCCTGAAGTTTCAGTGGCAGAGACTGAAACACTTCCAGAAGGATTGGTAGATAATTCTTCTAAAGCATTAGCAGACACGCCAACTGAATTAGCAGAAGTTTCAAATTCAGCGCCCAGGCTGCCAAAGGTCAGCCGGCATCTGTCTGTCTCAGAGACGCGGATATGTGCAGCTATAATCACATTTTGACTTTCAGAAAGATTCAATTGTGGCATTTTATCTTGTAAAATAGCTGCTTCCTTTTTCGTGTCTTCTGGATTGTCTGCAGGAGGAGAGACTGTTTTTGCAGGACTACCAATAACTCCAGGACCATTGGCACTTGGTTTTACACTTGCTTTTGGCTTCCATTCCTTATTAGGCTGAGGAGCTACAGCAGAAAGATTCAGTAAGTTAACCAGCCGCACCAGATGCTAAATGTAGTATAAGGAAATAATTAGAGGAGGGTAGAACCATTCTTGATAGAAATTAACTAATATTCATAGGGTGAATTCAACTTTAATCGCTAATACACAATCTAGGGAATGCAAAATACCTATCTTACCTTTTTGGTGGCCCATGAGTTGATGAGGGCGGCTACCATATGAATTACTGGAAAATGACCTGCCAGCAGGTAGACCAGCTATAGTAGAGTCAGGTGCCACATTTTGGTTTGAGTGGTCATTCTTTGATGTAGCATTAAATGATCTCACAGACTCTCGCGATTGACCATCTCGTGCGGGTTGAGCATTTGGCGAAGAAGTGCCTTGAGATGAAGATAGCTTAGGAGAATTTTCAGATGACTGGCGACGAGGTCCCACAACTCCAACCTCCCGCCTGATGGCCCCAACATTAGCAGCAGGTCTAGAATGAAGCGATGGTACGTGAACAGGATCAGAGGAGGATGAATAAACACCCACGACAGAGCTACTAGACAAATTTGTAGATTGTGGCTGGGAAGCATTTGCCTTTGTTTGCACACGTGAAGTAGCACTCAGAACTGGAAAGCGCTTCTCGCCAACCATTTCTTTCCTGTCATTACCAGCTGAAACAGCATCCTTAGTTTGCCTTGTTTGTGAATCAGCAGTCTTAACAGGCTGAGATGAATGCGGTACAGCAGGTTCTTGAGGTCCAGAACCGCTGGGAGAACTGTTGTGAAAGGCAAATCTCAGAAAGCTACTCATATAAGACACAAATTATATAAAAATCTGGTTTAGTTCCAGAGGTGGAAATGACAACTTCTCTTCCTCCCATACAACAGAACGTAACAGGTCATAGTCACCAATACCTAAAACTGTACAGTGATACAGAAATTATTAAATTAAATTTCTCCTAGTCAATTAACCAAAGGACATCTTAAACACCACCCAGATGACGAAACAGCTCCTTCATATGATTCATATATCTGATAAATGAACTGTACCAGCATCTTCAACAAGGCACAGACAACGAAAGCAAAACTAGATCAAGTAAAATTCAGATTAACTATTAGTACCTCTTCATTGACCCACTAGAGGTAACCCCTGAACTTGATGAAGTTGAATTTAGGCCAGGCTTTGAATCTGTGACACTAGTATGATTAACTCTATTGTCTCGAACAACACGGAACTCTCGACTGCCCCCTGCAACTAGTTAAACCACATCCATTATGAAATGAGATAGGCAGCAAACTGAAATGCAAAAAGATGAAGACCATATTTACTACTGATTTTTAGGCTAGTGAAGAAATAAAATCTTTTAAACTCCTCAGAATATTTTACAAGGATTTTTACCCTTTATAATATTTGTACGGGTAAGAGTCAAGATATTTGTACGGGTAAGAGTCAAACTCCAGCTCAATGAGCTCGAACTTGACTTGGATCCGCTCAATAACACTCCTAGGTATACCAGCATTCATAAGATCATCCATTTTCCATAGGGGGAGCATTTAACCGGCAGAATATTGCACCTACTACACGAATTCCAATGCCACAAGAAGTCGTAAACACAGAAAACTTTTTCAGGGGATCTTATTACCAGATGCAGCATTTCGAGTGGTTCCACCTCTTCGAGAACTACGGTCAGAATAAGTATTATACTTGACTGGCATACGTGCAACATCATTATTTTTCTTGGGCTCCACAGCAATGAAACTCTTTTGCACTGGATTCTGGGTCAGCGAATAGAACATTAATAAGTTCATACTTTATGAATTTGTTCGGGTATAAAACTTCAAGAAGCTAAAATGTAAATTCCAGACATGACAACCTCTTAAGTCGTAATATATGTTAACTTTAACGTATTAAGATCATGCAAAAAATAAACTCGAAGGAGAGGGAAATTCTTTCAATAAAACTACACAATTAGCAATTACTCTTGACCTTACCACTAAAGATGATATGAATATGCATAAGATAAGACATCCAAAAATATACAAGCGAGTGACAAAATATATAAAGAAAAGACAGACATCTATACCTCTTTCTTCCTATCTCTTCTTCTTTTCACCTCATGGAATGGATCTGCATGAAAAACAACTAGGTAGCATAAAGTACTTTGCAGAACAGAATAAAGAGTGAAAAAAAAATAATAATAATAAACTGATGGCCTTAAAGAATAGGGTTTCTGCCACAATATAAGGCTAGGCTTCTAGCTTAAGTCTAAGTGCAAGAAATTTTGGTTCCAAGGTGGATGAATATGTTTTCCTATTCATTCTCTGTCCTCGCCATTATTCCAAGCAATGAATTATGAAAGTGATTCCCTTAAAAGGTTATTTAAGTATCCTAATATAACAACTATTTTATGCAGCAATGCACTACCACATGAAAGAATTCAGACCTCCACAAAACAAATTCACAGCAGACTACAAACTTGTTTAAAAGCTACAACTAATATCTGCTGCAGATCCAAGAAAAATGAAATTCTATGAGCTGCACTCCGTCTGAGACCAAAATTTCAATTTTCATGATCACCTCTCTTATTCTACATGCACTGTAGAGCAACCAAAAATATCTTCATGCAGAAACCGATACTACAAACAAACACTAACGTGTTAACCTTTCCGCACCCCACCCCTAATTGAAATTCTCAGCTTCCAGCTTTCCATAATCAAAAAGATCAAAACACAAGAATCCCGCCCAAATTGAAAAAGACAAAACAACAGAAAAAATTATACAGCCAAAGAAGAAAAAAACAGTATTTAACAAAATGGACCTTGATTGAGCAGTTTCTGGGTGGTCTCGTTAGGATCCATGTTGGTCTCTTTAAGCGCCACGTAAATATCAGCATCAGTGTGGTTGCCCACAATCTCTTTAATCGATTGTATGGTTCTCCGCACGCCCGCCGATAAGACTTGCGCCCCGCCGTCGATTCTTGCACCAGATACCATCTCCAATCAAGCAATCTAGAGAGGATCAGCAGTCCGAACGCGGGAGTCGCTTCGTCCAGAAAAAAATCGGAATAAATGTATCCGATAACGAACCCTAATTTGAGGAGACTAGGGTTTTGGATTGAATGGGGTTTTGCATTGGAGGAAGAAGAGAACGGCTATGAGAGGGGGGTTTGGGGGAGCGAGGGTTTTGAGGAAATTAGGTTTTCAATGATGGCGATAATTTGGGGGAAATTTTTAAATATTAATTGAAAAAATGGAAGTGGGAGTGTGCCAGTGATTGCTGACTAAGGATGACGAAATTACCAAAATGCCCTGGTGGGACGGTGCTGATTGACGAGAATACCCTTAGTGCTCGACTCTTCATTATTGGGTGATTAGTGACTGTTAATCGGTTTCATTAGTGTGGTGGTGTGCACGTGCCACATATAATAATTCCATGATTTCTGAATTATTGACTTCTTTGAATATTCCGCTGTGAGTTAACATATCTTAGTAGTTTGGGATAAAAAAGTTGTTTGAGTTTCCTTTATTATGAGCTTAAAAAAATAATATTTTTTACATAAAATTTACTTTGTTAAAAGTTAATGTTCTTATATTAAAAGTTACTTCGTTAAAAATTACTTTATTAAAAGTTACTGTATGTTTCTTATGAATAATAGTTATGATGTGTTTCTAATAAAAAATTACACTTTTGCGATTAAATGTGATTGTTGTAAAAGTGATAGTTGTTCTTAATAAAAAAATATGGTTTCAAAAAATAAAAATAAAATAACTAGATCAAATCAAGATTTGACCCGCACGTATAGAAGCATGCTCCTTATAGTTATTGCTAGTAGTTCTAAATAGGGTAGGTACATATATACATTTTATTTGGAATATTGTGTTGTTTGAGAATGTTGCGTTATTAACAATGATGGTAGATTACGTTCAAATTCAACTAATTAGTCGAAAGTTTAAGTCATTCTGCAATATCATGTTAATGACACATCAAAACAAAAAAAATACAATAGTTTTTTAAAATTATCCGGGCAATAATGTACCTACAAAAACAACTTCTACGATCCATCAATTTTTTATATACTATTTTTTTTGTAAACTTTTCGTATTAATTAATTAAATTTGATAAACAAATAAATACTTTAGAATGAATGCTTTACGTATAATTATTAATTTATTTAGTATAATTATAATACTTAATAATAACAAAATGTAAGAAGAAAAAACTAAGGAAAAATCAAAGAACGAATGAAAACAGCCTCTCGTAGTGTAAATGAAGAGAGAGGAGAAGAGATGACTTTTGACAAGAAAAAAATAAAAAGACAAAAAGAAAAAAGAAAACCAAAATAAAAAGGAAATAAAACAAATGTGTTGACAGCACGTGGGCCCGGGCTGACCCGCGCGTCCCACCACGCACCAATCGATGAAAGTTGTGCTGTCAGTCGCCACTCTCACTCGCGCGCAGAATTGAAGAAGCTGATGTGGCTCCACATATTGCCACATCATCTTTCAAATTTGTGATCAAAAGTACACGTCATATTTTTTGGGTCCACGCCAGATTTTTAACTCAAAATGAGACTCCATAACATGATTGTTAAAAGAAGAAAATATATATATATATATCTTCTATATTTTCCGATCATAGGAGAGTTGACATGGCATATACCACACATTAGACATATACGATACCTGAATATCATGTCCACGTCATTTGATGAGGCATGCCATATCAATTTTTTGATGGATTTTAATTTCGCAATAGACTAAAAGGTGATGATATTATTCCCGCATTTAAAGATGGAGTTAAAATTGTAAAATGGGTTAAAGTTCATGCATTATACATAATCGTAAACTAAAGAGACAGATGATCCGAACTGGATGTAGCTGTGCAAAATGACATCTAACTATAGGAAAATTTTCAGAAATCTAACTACTTCTACGGCCAGATCAACACAGACTGTAACAACAAAACAATCAAAACAAACTGGATTGATCCGACCATTTACACAGCAACTCCGCAAATTTTGCAAACCAACTTCCATTCCACCACCAATAGTAGCCGCTCAGGCATTCAAGTTTCAAATGTAAATCAAAAACTACGACCAGAGACGAAGCGATTTGCGTGTAATTCTCATTCACAAACTCAGACAAACCCAAGTGACCAGTGGGTGAAACTTGTACCAGAGACAATGGAGAAAAAGCAGCACAATGAATCTCTGTAGAAACCTACTTGCAAAGAATTCAAGACAGTGGGCAGAGTTTTCACCTACTTTACTTAGCAGATTACAGGTATTGTTGTTGAATCCTAGCTCTGTTCCCTTCCCACCACACTCTTGCTTGCGTTTCTCCAAATGTTTCACGGCTGCATCAACCAGTTTCACGTTAGTTTCAAGCAATTGACGAGTAAATACATGGTGACTAGGTTGTGATATGATGTTAAGCTATTCAGAGGTTATATGTTTTAAGGGGTAGGCTGGGTTGGAAATGATAAATATAGAAATCATATTTAGTGAAAGCTTTTTGTTATGGCCACTTTGATTGTTTTATATTATGAGAAGTTTTTACTGTTCTTGAAAACTCAGAATCAGCCACCTGAATCTGACTCTTCTAATCTCACGAGCACCGCCAGGCAAAGCTCTAATAGTAATGTATACTCCAGGCTCGTCTTGCTCGACCCACTCAGTCTCTAAATCACTAGCATTGCTCACTGACAGTTCTCCGGAGTGATCAATCTCCCTTGATGAACTCGAACGTGCAGAAGCATCTATGGATGATGTCTCGGTTTTAGCAGCACTGATGCTGGAAAGCTTTGGAGTTGAATTAGGACCAGCTGACTCATGGTAATTTCCAGGTTTCATGGGGTGGTTTTCTACTGATTCCGATGATGAATAACCCACTCCTGCTGTCCGACTGAAGTGACGGGGTAGATGCTCTTTGCTCAATGGAGGTGTCACAGGGCTGTCCTCAGCAGATTCAAGTTTTGAGGTCTGAGAGAGAACATGTCTCTTTAGTGCAATCATTTTCTAAAGTAGCTAAATCTAATAAAATAAATATTTTTTCTCAGAAGTAGAGGTAGGAACTCTTCACTTAGGACGCCAAAAGTTTGAAGCATACCTCATCTTCGGACAGTGGTGGAGTAGACAGTGGCGCTTCATGATTACTAAACCTTTGAACATTGTACAATTCCATTACTTTGTCATAGTTCTCTCCCCACCATTGTTGAGCCTGCCACTTGTTAAAGATCTCTCGGCTGTGAAAACCACCCAGAAAAAAAGTCAGTTATTAGGATAAGGAAGCAGATGAGCAGGGGCGAAAACATGTTGCATAGAACTGTTTCCATGTTATCTTACAACAAAAGGTGCTACTGCATAGAATCTAAAGATCTAAACTCACCCAGCCAGGGGAAGAAAAAAAAAAGATAAGTTTTAGAAGTTTGATGCATTGGTTACTTCACTTTCATCCCTATCATACATACGTATCTTTTTCTCGACTGGACTAGAAACCAAGACTACACTTAATACACCACATGAATTTAGAAGAAAAAAGAAAAACAGAATTAGCAGTTTCATCCTAGTTCAGGCCTAACAAGTAGATAATCAATTGTAATAGAATTCCAATAAATTTTGCTATTGTTAGAAATTGGTGGCCATGTTTGAAGCAGAGTACTTGCTTTCACGACAATGTTAAAATACCATTAACTCCACCGTGGAAATATATATTTTCCGATTTCTCAATGAATAATCCAACCACTACAGGAGAACATCTATCATCCATGCGAAAGTAGGGATCAATTCTTGTTCCAGTGAAGTCTGCCAAACTTCAAAAGTGTATTATCATCATTTCAAGATAATCATAGTAAATTAAGTAGATCTGAGTGTTATCAGAGATTGAAAAAATCAGATAAACTCAGTGATCTAAAGAGAAAAGGCTGCAAGACACATAAAAAGGACAATAAAGAACATCACACTTTGGTCCATCATAGCTTTTCTTTCTTCTTTTTTTTCCTTGTGTTTTAACAGTATTAAAAATAATCCAGTTCTTAACCAACTAGATGCAGTCCTTCCCCTTCTAAACTATCCCAATGCAGATAATGTGGACAGTGACTAAGCTGATATTGAATTAAATAAGCCAGTAGTCAAGAAGCCAATTGTTCTTAGGCCCACCACTTTTTTGAGGGGCCACCTCCATAAATTGGGGGATAGTGTTGCCCAGTGTGGCTCACATGCCCCATTCAATTCACCCACACCGCTGTACATTTTAAAAATAAAAGGCAAACATACACGAACTTTCAAGCTTCAGGTTCGAGTCCAACCAAGTACTTTTGGAATTTTCTCTAATTTTTATTTGATTTTATATTGATCTAACATGTGTTGTATATGTAGAATTTTTGCCACCTCCAAGAAAAGAAGGAAAGACACACACGAGTCACAACACACACAAGCCCATCCAAGAAATCAAGACAATGACCTATCAGCCTCAACATTCTGAACCACAATTTAACTTTCAGCACAAAACAAATTATTACTTTCAGATTGCAGATCAAATGTCGTATAGCAATCACTATTGGGGTAGTAATCAATAAAGCAACCAAGAAAACAAGAACAAAACAAAGCACCATTCAAATACTGATCTCACGCTCATATAAACAAATCTCAAACCGAGCCCACATCTCTAACCTGCCAAATATTGCACTATTTAGCCACATAACTACACACAGATACAAAAAAATTCCAAATTATTGAACAACACTCACCCTCTCCAAAAACATGTTATGAGCCATAAATTTATCCCACAATTACGATCATGAAACCATCTAGTCCACAATTGTCGTCCCAATTCGTCTCACCTTTGGCGTCCAATCACGGAATGGGACACCAATTATGGACTGAATTCAACACAAGCAAATTAAAACCAAAAAAACGACAAATTCGTTACCTAAATCGTATCCTCTTTAGATCATTTCCACCCTGAGGCAAGGAAACGAATGTAATCAATACCCCTGGCTCAACTTGAGCCACCCACTCCTTGGACTCGTCTTCCTCCATGAACAACGAGTCGGTTCTACCGCTCACCGAAGCCGGCGTAGCCGAGCCACTGGATAGGGCTTTCAGCTTGGCTTCCAGCTCCTTCCCCCGCAGCCGCGGCGTCAAGTTCAAGCTAGCCGTCCTCCGATACGAGCCGTAGAACCTCCCCGACACCGAGCCGGCATCGGAGTCCACGTAGGCCCGGCCTCGTTTCGGGCCCGATGAGCCCGAACACGGCTTGCAGTTCTTGTACGCCCCCGATGCCTTCACCGCCATGTCCTTAATCTGAAACACCACCACATAAATTATGTATCACGAAATCTCCATTTCTCAAAAACAGAAATCAATTAATTTCTCCAATCTACGGAAAAGTAGAACACCGTTTCCACTCGAATTTCACCCACCACAAAAATAATGCATCACGAAATCTTCATTTCTCAAAAACAGAAATCAATTCATCTCTCCAATCTAGGCAAAAGTAGAACACCGTTTCACTCGAATCATCACACTCTCGCGCGAGCTAAT
Organism: Monilaria moniliformis; assembly: GCA_034509125.1. Classification (NCBI taxonomy): domain Eukaryota; kingdom Viridiplantae; phylum Streptophyta; class Magnoliopsida; order Caryophyllales; family Aizoaceae; genus Monilaria; species Monilaria moniliformis. Next base: position 1,788 of record JAYDZE010551725.1, on the reverse strand, counting down.
TAAGTCAGCGCTGACAAAATTAACTAATTATGATGAAAATTAGTTGATTAAATTAAATTTAACGAGAATTGCGATTAATGTTTGTATACCTGAGAGGTGAGAGATTTGATTGTTTGCTTAGTGGAAGGAGTGGCGGCGGCGGCGGTGTTGTCATCTTCCTCCTCCGGCGGCGGCTGGCGGAGAGATCCGTTGTTGTTGAGCTGCTTGGAGTTGGAGCAAGCTATGCAGGTCAACATTGTTGATATAAAAACGAAAGGTAGGGTAGCAAATTTATGAGCCTAGAAAATCAGGAAGTAGGGGAAATGGCGATACGGATTGTGTACTAGGGCGTGACATTTCGTGCGTGTTTGTGAGAAATGGCTCTTCGAATCGAGAGTTTGGGGAAGTGATCGAGGTGGCGTTAATGGCGCAGAGAACATAGGTTGTGACGAGTTTTTAGAGAGAGAGAGAGGGGTAGTGCAAGTGCAGCGTAGATCAAGAAAATGGGGGAATTGAATATTCTTATTTGCTCTTCACAAGTCACACAGCTCACAGGTGGAAAAGAGTGAGAGAGACGCACGCAGAGACACGCTCTTTGAGTTTGAGTTTGAGTTTGAGTTTGAGTCCCTTTCTCTCTCTAGCGGAGTGGAGAGAGAGGGGGGGAGAATAGAGAAATGGTTGGGGAAAGGATCGCTGGATCAGAGAAGCTGTTAAGATTTGCGGGGTTCTCGATGCGGAAGAGATGGCAGAAGAGGGAGAGAGGGAAGAACAAGTGTGACTCGCAACTTGTTCTAGTATTCACTCTAATTAAACCATACAAAAACTTGTGTGAGATCGTCTCAACGTAAAATATATGATTGAAGTTGAGTTTATTTCTCGATTCGTCTCGTACGATCTTAACACATTATGTAGTAACTAATTTATGTTTACATATCGAATCGTGCATCGTAACGAAAATTTGTAAAATTGTATTTATATCTGATCTCGATTTTCAGTTACGTGTCATTCGATGGTTTTGTTTTTAACTTTTGAGTGTATATAACATGAGAATTTTTGTATTGACTAATGCAAAATCATATTAAAGTATTTGTGTTTAACTTATCTACAATTGATAGATAATCTTTTTAGGATAACTCACTCATAAATATTCAATCTAGTGTTCTTAAACTTGTTTTGAGTGTTTGATAATTTTGACATAAAAAAATATTATTTACTTAAAAAATATTTAAAAAAATAAAAAACATGTTGAGAACGTACAAGCTATTTCTTGAAGTGAAAATAAAAATAATATTGGGAACAATCCTCAAGTATTAATAAGGTGACTAAATTTTATTTTGCAATTATGAACATCTTATGGTATCTCGTGTCCAAATATTTTTTATGTCACACATGTGTTCCACTACTATATTTATCATTTTAATAGTATTTATTATATATATATATATATATATATATATATATATAGAGTTGTAATCAAATCCGAACCAATTCTTATTGCAGAACCAAAAACTAATCTTGATCGTCCATTTCAAAAATCAAACGGTAGATATGCATAACACGTGGCAGCTTTATAATAGTCGAAGGATATTTTAGTAATTTTGTTTTCTGATCAGTTATGGTATAACTGATTTTTATGGAAAGATTTAATTGATTATGGATTCTAATTTTTATGGAAAAAATCATAAGACGTATAATGATATAGTTAATGATGAATAATGATGCATTCGTCTACGATTAATGATAAATTCTTATGCTGATAATGATACTATTTTTTCTGAGCAGTTATGGTATAACCGATTTTTATGGAAA
>JAYDZE010551714.1:0-13465 GCA_034509125.1 Monilaria moniliformis | reverse complement strand
ACGGGGGTCCGGGGGCAGCGCCCCTGGAAGCGGGGTCCAAGGGGTGGCAGCCCCTAGCGGGGTCCAAGGGACAAAGCCCCCAGGTCAGCTTGGAAATTTTTTATTTCCACTAAATTGCTATGGTGAAAAATTCATTCGAGTTTGGAAAAATTTGGGATCCAGTAGGACTCATCTGGCGGGGTGAACATGTGGCATTTCTCCACTTGGCCGCGTGAGATGCTACGTGGATTACAGAAAGTTCTACCTGGCCGGGTGAGAAGGTGCCATGTGTCCACCCGGCCCGGGTGAGACACGGCGTGACCAGAATTTGTCTAAATTTGGTGATTTTTCTGGCAATTTGCCCTTTAATTTTTTAAATAAAACAAAGTAAAGAACCAAAACTCATAGCTAAATTTAAAATTTGTAGGTCATATGAATGGTTGTAAATGCATCCAAAATTTGTTTTTATCTAGTGTCAATTCGATAAATATCCTAAACCCCCTCGCCGAGCCAGAGCGATTCCAACATCCAATATTATATCGCCACGTATACCTTCGGCAGACGAGAGCGCTTGATTCTTCTACTGACTCTACACCTCTACTAATCATTCGACACGTGTATCTGACCGCCTGCAACCGGTGATCCAAGAGTTTCGAGTGGCTGTTCCTGTTGCCGATAAGTCCCTCTTTTAGTTTCCCGCTAGGTAACTGAGCTGAGCACCGATCACCAGCTGAAGTTGCTTCCCTTTTTCTTTTATGTAAAATTCTCTCTCTTCCGTCATGTTAGTCATCTCTTACCAGAAGTTAGTATTAGGAATTTCTAAAGTGAACACTTCAAGTGCAGACCTCTGATTTTTGTTGCCTTCCCGAATCTGGGTTGATTGTGATTTTCCATCTCTGGTTATAATCTGTGGCGTCCGAGATGAACTAACTTGAACATGAGAAATATAGTTGCGTGAGGAAACCCGAATTAATTAACTTCAAATTGGTTTTGATCACTCCTTTGTTTTCTGATTGGAATTTCCTGGGTTGTAAGCTGGGTTTTCTTTCTAGGTTGGGAGTAGCGCAGTTGAGTGCGTTGCTTTTACTTTTTAGTTGCTAAAGATATGTGCTTTAGTGAATTTGTGTTAAACTTCAGTGGCTGGAAATTAGGGTTTGTTGAAAATAGTTGGGGGGCGGGGGTTTATGGGTCTGTAGTCGAGATTTCCTGATTGCTTAACCGCGTGAAGTTTCAGTTTGTAGCGTAGATTGCCTTTTACCTGTGTTGTGTTATATATTAATGCGAGTTTCTCAGCTGTATTTGTTGCCTGCTGATACTCTGCTTGCTGACAGTTGCAAAACAAAACATTTCGAGTAGCTGGGTTTGCAAGCATCTTCCGGTGAAAAAAACTGGCATATATGACCGAATTTTCGGGGGATATATGTTTAGCTGGTTTGTCTGTTGTAATCATTGTGTTAGCCTCTAATTTCTGAGTACTGGAACTGATTGTTACTTGGATCCCTGTTGCGGATGGTGCCTTCAAGGGTGGCTGGAGGAACGGCACAATCATCTTCAAGCTCGGGAATTTTCTTTCAAGGGGATGGACAAAGCCAGGTTCAAGGAAATTCTCAGTTTAGTTCAAATTTTGGGAACTCGTTGAGTTCACTACCTGGACGTGCAGGGGCACAACCAGGTCCATTTTCTGGGGATGTCAGCAATACAGCCTTAAATAGTTTGGCAAGCTCTGGCCCCAGTGTGGGGGCAAGTTCTTTGGTTACTGATGCGAACTCAGGACTTTCAGGAGGCCCCCACCTTCAAAGAAGTGCTAGTGTTAATACAGAATCTTACATGCGCTTGCCTGCCTCGCCTATGTCATTCTCATCCAATAATATTAGCATTTCAGGCTCTTCTGTCATGGATGGATCCTCAGTTGTACAACAAAGCTCCAATCAAGATGCTGGTTCACAGTACAATCAGCAGCATCATGGAGTTTCCAGTGCCACGTCTTTGCCACGCACGGGGCAACTTCAATTTCCTGGTGGTGCAAGGGTGCACAGTTCTTTCGCCCAGGACCAAGCTACAATATCTCAGCTACAGAAAAAACCCCGTTTGGATATAAAGCAGGAAGATATTATGCAACAACAGGTTTTGCAACAGCTATTGCAGAGACAAGATTCCATGCATTTACAGAACTCTAATCCTCAATTGCAAGCTTTGATCCAGCAACAGAGACTAAGGCAGCAAGAGCAACAGATTCTACAGGCTATGCCGCCAATGCAGCGGGTTCAGCTATTGCAGCAACAGCAGCAGTTGCAGTTAAGACACCAGCTTCAAATGCAGGGAATGCCATCTTCAACTGCAGTTGAACGGCCTTATGATGGTGGTGTATGCTCGCGTCGTCTAATGCAATATTTGTATCACCAGAGACAACGCCCTGCTGTGAGTAATTTAATCACATTTGAATTATTCTAGCGTACCGTGTATTTTGGTTGGGTTCTAACTCTTTCTCATGTTGATATACAGCTCTCATGTGATTGATAATTTAAACATTTTCTTAGATTTTGACCTGTGTTAGAACCCTTGCCTGTACCCTGTTATGATGCCTGGATTTACCTGCTTCCTATTAGGACAATACTATTGCCTATTGGAGAAAATTTGTGGCCGAGTATTACTCTCCACGTGCAAAGAAGAGATGGTGTCTATCCCTGTATAATAATGTTGGGCACCATTCACTCGGGGTGTTTCCTCAGGCTGCAATGGTATTATTTTCTTATTCTATTGACTATTTACTTATTGGCTTACAAAGAAACACAACATCCCCATGAAATTCATTTACTTTCTCTTCTCTGTCTGTAACCCGTTCCTGTTCCTCCTTCCGCTTTTCTGTCTTTGGTGTCCTTAAAAGCTGATTATGTATTTTTTTTTGCTTTTGTTCTGCAGGATGCATGGCAGTGTGACATTTGTGGCTCAAAATCTGGAAGGGGGTTTGGTGCGTTTTAATCTCAACCTACAGATGTTGCCTAAGTTAATTTATTTGTTGAAGTAATATTCTACTCATATTAAAAGGCACTAAACAATCTAGCATGTGTAGTTTGCTAAGTAACTTGTGAGCCAGCTAGCTTTAGTGCTCTGAAAAATTGGCCTTCTTTTGTGGTTTTTACAGAGGCAACTTTTGAAGTGCTCCCTAGGCTCAATGAGATCAAATTTACCAGTGGTGTAATCGATGAGCTTCTATTCCTGGACTTGCCTCGTGAGTGTAGATTCCCTTCAGGGATAATGATGCTGGAGTATGCAAAGGCAGTTCAAGAAAGTGCATACGAGCAACTTCGCGTGGTCCGTGAGGGTCATCTTCGCATTTATTTCACTCCTGATTTAAAGGTAAACTGCAATATTAGTTGACATGAAAGTTCTGTTGGGATCTCTTATTTATGTTTTCAATTTGGTTAACACTAGCCTCACCACAATTTTTTCAGATTTTGTCTTGGGAGTTTTGTGCTCGGCATCATGAAGAACTTCTTCCTCGTCGATTTGTTGCACCCCAGGTAGACATCTTTTGGTTGAGTTTACATGGGCTGAGCCCTATAATTGTGTTGCCAGCATGAGGCATCATAATTTCCATATTGTTGTACTATTCTAATCTTTGTTTAATTTAATAATAAGTTCTATGTTGCCTGTGATACGCTTTAATGACTAATGAATGTGGTTTATACCTTTTATTTAGTTCTGCATAATCATATTTTCCATTTGAGCTTTGCTAGCTATATAATACCTGCCTTGTAATAGGTTTCTCCTTTTTACTCTTGCAATATAAGATGAATACTTTATAGCATTACCCATGGTAATTAGGTTTGTTACTCTTTTGGATATGGCACATCTATGTTGCTTATCAGTTGTGCACAAGCTTTTACATGTCTCTTGTGCATCATGTTGTATATACTTGAATTCTTTATCATAGTGGTGATCTTTTCAATTATTAAACATGTATTTAAATTATTAACCCTAAATAAAGGAATGGATACCAAATGGCAGTTGGGTTTATCTCCCACACACTTCCACAGTACTCAATTGGGTATTCAGGAATTGCATTCATCTTAAAGTTTCATGCCATCTAATGTTTCAATTGGTTGTTTGACATTGTTGACGTGTCTGTGCACTCTTGAGAATTTGATATTACAGTATATTTTCTTTGTGTAGAAGTCTGGAAAGTTGATAAGGGATTAGCATAGTGAGAAACAGTACACATGTAACTTATGGAAAAGATTTTGCATGCGTACACTTACATTTAGGTCATGGAGCTTATAGAACAAATTTCGTTTGCAGGTTAATCAGTTGCTACAGGTTGCCCAGAAATGTCAGAGCACGATAGCTGAGAGTGGAGCTGATGGTTTTTCCCAGCCAGATTTACAGGCAAACAGTGCTATGTGAGTCGGGAATTAAAAACTTTGATTGGTGTAGATTTCCTTCTTCTTGGTGTGGTGGCGTACTGACTTCCATAGCAAACAGGATTATGCTTGGGTATTAATTTAATGCACTTTTATTGCAGGGTCTTAACAGCTGGGCGCCAACTTGCTAGGAGTTTGGAGTTACAGTCAATAAATGATCTCGGCTTCTCCAAGAGATATGTCCGGTGCCTACAGGCATGTCTTAACCATTACATACACTTTAATGCTCACAATCCATTACATCCGGTTTTTCATATTTGTCTACTGTTAGCAGATAGCTGATGTCGTTAATAGCATGAAAGATTTGATGGATTTCTGCAGAGACCAAAAGAAAGGCCCAATAGGTAACGACATATATATTTATGTATGTATATGCCATTCTAATAAATAAGACTCTAATATCAGATGTACATTATAAACCCATGTAAGATTGAATAGCCATTTGGTGACGATCAATACAATTCGGTTTGCAGAGGGCTTGAACTGTTTCCCCAGATGTTCTTCTGCAGCCCGGGTCCAGATGCAAGAAAAAACAGATCAGATGGGAGGACTTCAGGGTCTTCCAACTGATCGCAACACACTCAACAAGCTCATGGCATTGCATCCTGGGCTCAATAGCCAACATGTGGGGAGTCGAGGAGGAGCCTTAACTGGATCAGCACATGGTGGTCTTGCAATGACTAACTACCAAAATTTGCTAATGAGACAGAACTCGATGAACTCAACTAACAGCGTAAATCAGCACGAGGGATCTTCTCCTTCCAATACTTGCAGTCAGCCTGTCTCCATGACTCCGGGGTCTTCAGGTGCTTTGCCGGGAATGTTTCAGAATCCGCAGGTCGGCGGCTTTTCTGGTAGCCAAGCACCACTGCAACAGCAAATAAAGCAAAGTCAATCTCTGCTCTCACAAAACAACCAAACATTACAACATCAGATGATTCAGCAGTTTTTACATGATATGAACAAAAAGAATAATGAGGTAGCAGCCATGCAGATTCAAAATCCAGGTGGGCTTGGCATCAGAAATTCTCCAGCAACATCCACAGCTGGGAACTCTCAACCGCAGCCACCAAGCAGAAGCAATAGTTTTAAAGCTGCTTCGTTCAAGAGTGAATCTCCAGCATCTGTTGGTCATATGGGATATGGCCAGAAATCATCATATTTTCCGGAGAGCCTTCATTCTTCAGATGAGATGGTTCCGGACATTGCCCACCAATTCATCGAAAATGGCTTTTTTAACAATGATCTCGATGAAAGCATGAACTTCAGCTGGAAGGGATAACTAATCTGCCGATCTTCGGTGTTATTTTATATATATATACATACATTCTGGGGAAGGGAAACATTAGGAATGTGTTTGTATAGGCTTGTTTTACTTGGGTTGTTTTTCTTATTTTTCTTTTGGATATTCCTCGATACTGTGGAGGCTTGCTCGCTCCAGTCTGGGGCGTTTATTTCGCTTACTGTTTTCGTACAAGGCCTCTGGCAAACGTTCAAACCGCGAAAAACAACTATCCTTTAAAGAAAAATGAAGACGACAAAGAAATTCAAGAAATCAAATATGAAATTTCCATCCATCTCCTCTCTAGTCGATTCTGTCTCACGAAACAAAGTGAGAGGTCAGTGAGATGGTCTGAATTGTGAGGGATAAATATTTTATCTATTAAGGCAGTGCATCTGACGTTGGGGAAACTGGAGAAAGTGTTTATAAACATAGATGATGATACAATGAAAGTCAAAGTTGCAAACTTAGTGTTCGGCGTCTTGCTCTGCACTAACACGTACTAGTTGTCTTGCACCTCCTTTTGGCAAATGGGGCATTGCTGTAACCAATCAAAAACTAGTTAAATCTTTTTTTCAATTACCTTTAGATAATATTACTTCCTCTCTAATCCTTTTACCTTATTTTGCTGCAACCAAGTGGTGATACAGTTTGAATGATACTGGTGTGCACAAGGCAAGCTGATCACTTTAGCTCCATGTTTGTATCCGTCACGGCATATCACACACCTGAAAGATTCAGCCACATACAACCTCAAGTTAGGTGCCACAATTGTTCACGACGCAAGAAAAGTTGTTCCACATTGAGCTTGTTCTCATACCGGCATTTTCGGTGCAGTATACGGTACGAAAATTTCAATAAGATATACCGTACCTACCCACCCCTATTCCTGGACGAATGAAATGCAATGTCTCACTACTTGGAAACCACTATCTTATATATGACGCGCTAACTTACAATAAAATAGCTGCTCAACGTTTCATGCGTTGTTGGAATTGTGAGTCAAAGGTAGAAGACAGGAATGCATGGGGGGTAGTTGATTGTTGTAACCACTCCTGATATATCTAGAATAAATTCTATGCCATCTTCCTAGGCTTCATTTATCCTATTCCTTGGCAGTTCTTTGCCACCCAACCACGTAATCAAAGGAAACAGGAGTGCTCAGAGTTACAGAAACCATACTCTTCTGTTTCCTTCTTTTTCTTTGAGAACAAGCCAGATTTGTTAGATTTGTATCTGAATGTTGGTAACCGTGAGATGAGATCCGCTGTAAGTCCTCTGCTCTCGCTTCCAACAGATTCTCCCAGTGATTGCAACTCCTAAAGATGAAAACAGACTTAAGAAAGAGATCCATGGGTTGCGACACTTTTGCAATTCCTAAGCAAAGAACTTCAAAGTTGGAAGAAGAAATAAATGAAAAATTGATATAAGTCGCATGACCAACCTCGTAAGTCATCGTATCAGGATCGAAGTCATCTTGCCTTATGTTTTGACTTCCGCCCTGAATAGAGTGAGACACAGTAAATATACACTAACTTTGATATACAAAATAATGACCAGGAGGTGGAGAATATGAAAAATACCCTGCTAGGCGTGGCTCTCAAAGTTGATCTTGTGTTATCTGTAATTTATATTCGAATACTCTTAGCATTAGCAATATATAAGAATTCAAACAAGGAATAATACAGAGAATGCAGAATTAATTAAATGCGATAGATAGTGCTCTTTCCCTCAAAAAAAAATTCCTTCTTTAAGAGGCATACAGACAAAAGAGCACATCGAGACCGAGTTCGAGCCCCATTCAAGCCCCATATAACACGAGCATCAAACAAAACAAGGAAAACAACTCAAACAACAAAGGCACATCAAAGTCCTTAGATTTCATATTCACAATTTAGGAGATATGTTTTACCAACTGCACTAACAGCATCCTCATTGACAGATAGATAGTTGAAGTCATCCCCCAGTTCTAGGGCTCTTGCTAAGGCTTCATCGAGAGCTAATTGGTGCTCGATACCTCCTCCATGTGATAGTTCATTCTCATGTTCCAAAACCAAACTGTCGTCACTAGTTTCACCATAGCTGGAGGCCGTATCCTTGTTCTGGTTTTTGTTCTGAATGAATTGGAAGGCACTTTCCTGTTGTTTGGGTAATGTAAATGTTAGTGAGTTTCTTAGAGAAAGGGGTTATCCTCATCTATCAAGAAAGCAGCCTTCAAAAATTGGATCTACCTGCACTAAGAGAAGTTCTTGAACATTTAGATCGCCAAATTCTGGGCAACTATCCTTGAGATGTTCAGCAATTTCAGCTGGCGTCATACCAGTCAAATAATGATTAACGACCTCATTGTCCATCACTGGTGCTTCAGCCATCATGGAATGATATCTTTTGAAATTGGTTTTTTAGGCCCCCCTAAATTTATTCATACTTCAAGAATAAGTTCAGAAAAGCAATATGGCATTTCTAAAAAGGACAAAATTTAACAAAAAAATCAGTCCAAGATTTCATAAGGGAAGCAGTCCCAAAACAGAGGATGAAAATAATACGCCAATCTCTTTCATTTCATACACCTCCGGCCTAGTGGAATCGCAGCTCTTTGAGTTGATTAGAAGTTAACATCAAGAACTCATGATAAAAACTATGCTAGAACCACATATTACCATAGGCATGAAATAAATCATCTCAAGAGTAAAAGATAATGGACTAACCTCAAGTACAATACGTCAGTGATTACACATAGCCAGGGGGCATTATATAACAATATCTTCTGCTGCCCTTAAAATCAAAGGAAATGCAGCTTGTTATCTTATTGTTAAATATGAGAAATCAATCTTGAGATAAAGAAATACAGAAGAATAGGTCAAGCTGTCCACATTATTATTTAAAGACATGTAGTTGACCCAAAGATCTTTGTTCAAAGCCAAAAGAAATAAAGTAAAAAATATAAAGTTATACCAACTGGTTTTTACACACAAAAATATATTTCCTTAGATTGAAGAATGCAACAACTTGGCCAGCGATGTGATCAAAGAAACAAGTAATATCTCAATACAAACCAGGCACAGATTCAATACCCACACCTCATTTATCAGTATACTTACTACAAATATAATGTATTTTATTCACTAAATTAATCAATCATTTCCATCGCAATACATAAGTAAGGGCTTCATGAGTAAGATTGACTTCCACCATTAAAAAGCACAAAAAACGAAAAGACAAGATCTTGCTAACATATTGCGCAGATCAGAATTCATACGACGTTTCCCAATCAAGAACAAGAAATTGCCATGGAAAAACAAGACCATAATAAGTAGCCCACAAAAGATGGGTTCTTGAAGTAAAACAGGCAATTGCAGAAATGTTACGGCAAAAAGGGAGCCACCTCTCAGGATTGACCGCAACCGGGCAAAATGGGTTCTTAAATTTCCCCTTCTCTCTCTTTATTTCTCACTCTAAAGTCTCCATTCCTCCACCTCACACACTGAAGTAAAAACAGTGAAGTACAAACTACAAGTCTACAAGGTATAACCGAACAATTTTTATTTTATTTTTTTAATTTTTTTAAAAGGAAAAGGAGACGTTTTTATATGTGGAAGCTGGTGGGAAAGTAAGAAAAATTGGGTCCTACTTTACGTTGTCTAGATAAGGGCGCCCACAACAGTGCGGTTGGGGTGCCCGACCGGGGTACCGGATACGGGTGGAGGCGTTAGGGGTGGGAGTGCCAGGACGGACCGAGATTGCGGGCGGGTGCGGTTTGTCACACACGCGTGCATGCGACACCGCCTTGTCTCCTGACGAATCAGGCGAGCGCATGCACGACAAGCGTGCGTGAGGCGCGTCCGTCAGCGCCGCGCCCACTAACTGCTTTTTGATTTTTTATTTTATTTTCTTTTTTATCGTTGCTTGTAAATTTCATTTTTGTTTTGTTTTGTTTTTCTTTTCCATTTTTGTCGTTTTCAGCGTTTTTTTCTTAAAAAAAACAATTTATATAATCGTTGCAGATCAATTTCCCCAACTATAAATAGTCATCTTCTCTCATTTCTCATATATCATCTCAATGTATCCATTTTTTTCTAATTTTTTTATTTCTTCACACAACAAAATTCATGAATTTTGATCCAAACAACCCAACTCATTCAATCTTAAAAGTTTCCAATCTTTTCAAACTCTAGTCACGAGGTCCAATTCCGGTCCACTCGGGCTCTCGGAGATCCACGTGGATGATGACGATGACAACAACGGCGAGGTGGAAATATCCAATCCAACGAAAGGAAGAAATAAATATTTATTAAAAGAAACAAAGATAGGGGCGCACCTCTTCGTCGATGACTCTGAGAATCTGTTTATTAGCAACTAACAAACAAATAAAATTTTTTGGGAGAATATCGCACATGGATACAACAACAGAGCTTAACCCGTCGGGGCACTCGTGCGGGATTTCGACAATCTCATAAAGCACTGTATCCGGGTCAGAAAGATATTTGCAAATTCGTCCGTTATTTCAACAATTTGCATAAAGTATGGCCGAGCGGCTCAAGCAAGATTGATATTTGAGGAGAGGCGATCAGATCGTTTTATAAGGATCATAATAAGGCTTTCAAGTATAAGGATGTGTGGAAAATTAAGGACCATCCGAAGTTCTGTGGCGGTACTGAATGTGGTCCAAAAAAACAATGAGACTCCATCGACAACCAATACTCAGCCAGCAGGGATGCCAAAGACATCAAGACTCCAAAGATGGATAAGAGTTTTCACACATAGTCGACATCGAGTGAGAGCCATTCGATGAGTTAAAATACGGTAAAGCGGAAAGCGAAGGGAAGATGACAACGAGTAGTGGAACCGTGGGTCTTGATGAACAACGTGTACTACAAAACGTTGTCCAAAGACACGTCGATGATGAACGAGGCCCGACGGCAAAAGCATGACAACTTTGTCGACACACTTGGAGAACAATTAGGATTAATGTGATTTGTGATTCTTTGAGTACTTGATATGTAATATTTTTCTTTTTAATTTAATTGAGTTATTCAGTTCCCAACTTTATTCATATTCAGTTTACCATTCTTACTTATTAGTTGCTTGTTTTCATGATTCAGATTTTAGTCGTGCTTGTATGTTTTCTTAATAACTAAGTTACTAGCGCTTATAGGTTAGAAAATAATTATTTTTCCTGTTTAGGAAGGTTTGTAATTTTATTTATTCCAATTGATTTTCCTTGTTTGTGCATATGCAAATTCAACTAGAGATACATTTTTGGTATAAAACAAACATCTTGGCGTATAATTTGAGAGTATTTGTAATAATTATCACCAATTTGGATTATAAAATGCTTATTTCAATCTTATATTTCATGAGATCAAGTTACATGGAGTATATATTTATAATAATTTACTTTGTTATTTATTTATTTCTGTCAATTTAGATGGTTTTATTGTAGTAGGACTCTGTAGGATTTATAACTTGCGTTTGATAATCGTAATTAGTTATCGCGATTCGATTTCTTTGTGTGGACATCAAAGTTTTATATATCGTAGCTCTGGAAATTTGTTCCGATGTTTTGGTAAAGTAAATAAAATTTGTAGATTTGAGAGAAAGTGAGGGAGTTCGCTATATAATTTTTGAAAAATATTTTACAAGTACAAGCAACTACAAAGTCTGCAATTAGCTCAATATTTCTCTCCAGAAAAGAAAAGGATTCACCGTCTTTTTCTTTTTTATAATATTGATATATCCACCTCAACTAAATACAACCAAAATTACTTAATTTTGATATATTACTTCAAATTAAATTACTCAACTTATAAATTACTGATTTGGGTATGAGATGAGAAGAATGACTTTCCATTAGCTTAGACTTGAAAGAAATAAATAGATTTAAGTATATTTTTTTAGACTGAAAAAATAAATTTTAAGTTGACTTAGACTTACCCTGCTCTTTTAACTAATAAAGAATTTGCCTCTGCGCACCGATTAATTGTCGCTGATCGACATTTGTTTAGTTTGACTTATTAGAAACTTTCTTTAGTTTTAGACTTCTTGTCAAAGGAATATTAATTGCTCACTTCCTTTTCTATGTTTAATCCATGATTTTGGTTCTCATCTATTGCTTGAATTCTTTATTCATTATTTTATTATGCATATGAAATTGTGAATATGTTTCTTATTCCTAATGTCTGTTTAACTTAGGAATTGGTAAAATGTTATATGAGAAACTTGAGAATTCTATCTTGTTCAGAGAGAAAATCTTGAGTGGACTTTGGTGCGAATATTTAATAGGAATTGAACGTAATCTTACTATGCTTTCGTATGAGTTATCTTCAACGATTAGTGCTTATGAGTTATGTGTTCAACTAACCTTAAGTCATTGATTTTTCAAATATGTTCAGTATTTGTTGATAGAGAAAAATCGACGCATCTTCCCGTTAGCATAGGGTTCAACTAGATAATGATATGATCATAATTCATCCGAAGAATGTTAGGAACAATGTTTAATATCTTGTATTTTATCCATTAATTTCTGCACAATTTAGTTGTTTGTTATTTTACTAATTTAATCATTCACCATATTTTTCATACTTACCTTTGTAAAAAGATTAAATAATCATTCGTCTTCACGCGGGTCCGACCCCTAAGTACTAGTATTGACAGATGTAATCTTGCAGTATTAGTAATTTTAGGGACTCAAAATTGAATTTGTTGTGTTTATTTTATATTGGAAAAAGTGCTCTAAATTACACATTACTCTTGATGATATTATCAATTTGACACATCGTAATACAATTCTATAAAGTAATAACAGGCCTTCTCGAATATTAATAACCACTACCCAACATACCAGGATATAGGGTTACGAAAAATCTACACTTCCTAAATTATCAAAGTAGTGTATAATCAATATCGTATGCTCATTGTTACTATAAAGATTGAGAAATAAATAATCTCTGAGACCTCTTACTTCATTTAACCTGCAATGAAATACCTATCTCATTGTGAAGTTCTTGAACACAAAGTTCACTTAACCTTTAGACTTCAAGAAATATAATCAAGTGTGACGACTATGTTGATCAATGAAGAAAACATAATAGCGATATTTGTTTATGGAGACAACTGGTGAAGATCCTAGAGATCGCTATGTACGAGTTGAAGAGGAGAATTGTATTGTGTGGAAGATTGAGAATAGTGAATTCGATGAGATTTTGCAATGCAATAAGGGTGACACAATAAGCTCGCTTTTCATTGAATTAAGGTAAATGTTACAACCATGAAGAGCAGTTTCAACTACATCAAAAGTACTATGCCTAAGCCTCTTGTGCCATAAGTCCATACTGGGAACAACATTACTAGAGGTAGACAATGCTAAAGGACTAAAGTTACCTAGAGAAGCTGAACACACAGTAGGGAAATCACTGTTGTCATTAGGAAAATGTGATGAACTTGGTGAGTGCCATTCTTCCTTTGACTCGTAGCTTGAGCCATGTTGGCACTAGACTGTGAACCATCCATGTTCATTGAAGATGGTTTGGTAGACTCTAGTCGTGACTCAAAATAAAGGAGCAAAACATTCACATCTTGCACATCTTGTACAGTTCCACTAAGACTGATCAGACTTTGCCATTGGATATAGGTGAGGTAGAATAAAGAAAACAGATGTGTTGGATTTTTATGGGGGTGAGGTACAGTCTCATTTATTGAAGTGTACCTAATTCATGAAGGGAAGACCAACCAAACCCTAGTGAGGTTCAATCCTAAAACCAATTGGTGATAGGAAGAGTGGCTC
>JAYDZE010551703.1:0-13465 GCA_034509125.1 Monilaria moniliformis | reverse complement strand
AGACTCATACCTTTCTCGGCCTTTTGGCTAAGATCAAGTGTAGTATCTGTTCTTATCAGTTTAATATCTGATATGTGGACCATTGGTCCACACGATATTAAATTTATTTCTTGAGGGGAAAGGCCTACAAAAATAGCTTGCTATTTGGGTTTTTGCGCGTCGCCTTTGCGTTGCACTATTGCATAGGCTTGGCGCACCCCATCAAATCTAGTCTCATTTTTACTCTGACATTCTTATTACTAGATATTTTTCTTCTTAAGACTTTCACCTGATTTGTTGGGATTAGAACCCGTGGGAAAAAGAAAGTTCGTGTATCGACACTTAAATTTTCAAGTTCATGTTCAATATCAGAATTGGGTAAAAATTCATGTATTTAGCGACAATTAATCCTTTAAAAAATGAAGCTAAAAAGCAAAGATTATTGTTATTTTACCGAGGCCTTTGATTTGAGTGATAAGTCACGAGTGATTAAATAATTCAACTATCAAATATTTGATTTGCATAATATTGAGGCGACCCTTCATCAAATTAAGGCCCATCGGGCCTATTATAGCAGGTAAAATCAATTGTGGGCTCCTCCCAGAAAGGCCCGTGTTTAGAAAAATACACCAAATTTCTCTTTCCCCTAATCGGCTACCTCGATCCAGCTCGATTTGCCCTAAATTATCGCCATTTTTTGCCAGAATGATCTCCGATTTGCCACTCCGCCAGTAACAGCAATACCAGAAATGGCTTCAATTGGGGCAGTACACGTGCGTTCGCCATCGTTCCTTCCTGTAAGTCAACTCTCTCGCGCGCTCTCGCGATTCTATTCGACATTGTCATGCTCACATTTTGGGCTTTTTCTTTTTCTTTTTCTTTTTTAATTTGGAATTTCTCAAATTGGTTGACAAAGCTTCGGAATTTTCGGAATGGACTTCAATTTTGGTCGGAACTGGGTTTGGGTTGTAACTGTAAGTACTCGAACCGGAGAGTTACGTACAGAAAGTTTGTGGTGAAAGCAGTGGAGTCTGACGTCGACAGTGGCCACAGAAACGACGCCATTTTCATCGAGAAGTCGGAGAAAGATAATGCCGAGAAGCAACAGCCGCAGCAAAATGTAGTTGCCAAATTGCACGAATCAATTGGCTCTCTACCAGTGTTCGCCTTCTCGGTGTGTTATTTTTGTTTCTCCAGTCTTTGTAGTATGAAGCTTTTTTCTTGGCCTTCTGCATATCAATTCGAGCATTTCAATTATTGAAAATGATTTAAGTATTTTTTTTTTAAAAGTAATTTGAGGCCCTGATTCATGCCTTTCCAATCATGTGGAACTTGGACTTATTGTCTTGGCATCTGGAGTTTAATCTTTTTCCCAATCTTTATGAGAAATGAGTTTCTGTAGTTAGGCATGTTCAGATTGGGGATGGTGATGCTGCTATTCATGTGTTAGCTCTATTACATGTACATAAACAGCTCAAATACATATATTATAGTTCCCTATATGAACTGGATGTTTCAATTGGTCAACGTTATATGTTTATTTACATTTTTGTTTAGTCATTGTTTTCTGCAATACTTTTCATTATGCTTGATTTCTGTTGAAGTGATTGCCACTTGAGAGCTTCTTTTGTTACTTCAGACAAGAGAGAAAACTTTTAGTGTAATGGGTGACAAGATGGTTTGGTTGATGGCTACTATTCAATTGCAGTAAATCAGCTTCTACGTTTATCTATATTATCTCTGGTCGAAACTCTACTTTTAACCTCAAAGTTTAGAATATTTCTGAAAAGCTCATGCTTTACCTCCAAATCATTCATCGCATTACCAAGCATAATAAGGTAGTGGATGTGATTCTCATTTCTTGCTGAAATTTACCCAGTTTGCTTTTTTGTCTTGCAGTTTGGAAAACTTTCTGGTATGAACTTCACAATTGGATTATGCATTGTAGCGACCATGCTAGTTGTTGTGGTGAAAGGTTATGCATCAAAAAAGTCAAATGACCGTCGTCCAGGCTCTGTGGCTGATCTTGTCCGGCGTGGACAGCTTAGATCAGATAGAAGAGGCATGTATGATTCTAACTTGCTTTCATTGAGATTGAGCTCCAGGATTTTTAAAGTTTTAAGCTTTACTTATCTTTCACTAATCATCCTTTGATATGGTTGATGAGCAATGTAAGAGTTCAATTTCCGGCACATTTCTTTCTCTCGTTGTTGGCTTATCTAATAATGAACAGAGTCCGCAATCTGTATGTTAGATTCTTCTGAAGAATTAAATACCTTTTGCTTGTTGAGTCCAATTTATTTTATCCAATTCTTGGTCTTGGTCTTCGCATGTTCTGATTTTTCCTTTTCCACAGCTCCACACCTCTCAAGTATGAGGATCCATTTAACAACCCTATGGTGAAGGTCAGCAAAAGCAATTCAACTGTTGAAATGTGTGGAAAAGTGTACCGCCTTGCTCCTGTGACTCTTACAGATGAGCTACAAACAGTACATCAGAAACGAAGATCCCGTGCATATCAGTGGAAGAGACCAACTGTATTCCTCAAGGAAGGTGATCCGATACCTTCTGATGTAGACCCTGATACCGTCAGATGGATCCCTGCAAATCATCCTTTTGCAACAACTGCTAGTGATATTGATGAAGGCTTGGCTCAAACAAATGTGTATCAGAAGCATGGCGTTCCATTCCGTATCCAGGCAGAGCATGAAGCCCTGCAGAGGAAGCTTGAAGCATTGCAGAATGTAAGCTGCCTGATAGAATTGTCACATTTATTTTCAATGCTAGATATGAGAAATGGACCATCGTTGGGCTTATGTTTTTATTGTGAGTGATGCAGGATCAAAAACTGGGCAAATTAGTTATAGATCCTGCTGCAGCCAGAGATTTCGAGAGGCCATTGAAGTCACATATGAAGTCGGAGAATCAAGTCGAGCATAGCACCTCAACTCCTAAATCAGGCTCAAGTGCTTCTCCATCGGACCACCCTTCCGGTAACAAACCACCACATGAGGAGATGCAGAATCCTTGAAGAGTTAACGTGTCGAATTTTGTATTTAAGCCAACATGAATTTCCATCAGAATATTGAGATCCAAGTCTGATCTAATGTACATATTATTCAGCTGTAGCACAGTTGCAGGTTTTGAGTGTCTATTGCCAAATTTATTAATTATTTTTAAGATGTTGATGATAAGCTTTATACTATATACCTTTTGAGTGATTCTTTAGATCCACTTTGTATAACCTTGCTTGATATTTGACAAAATTTGACAGATCACACCAACTCTAAATAATCAAATTCTAAAACCACATAACCACCACCTTCATAAGCATTGTTCAGTCACTCAACCTCTGCTCCGACAGCAAAGAAGTCTGTGATGACCTCCAATGGCATGCCTTTCGTCTCCCGAATCCCTAAGAACACGAAACGGCAACATAGATCCTGAAAATGCCAGCCAGCCGATGGAATTCGCATATCCAGAAAACAGGCACATATGGCGATGCAGAGGCTGCGGAATCTCGTAGGGAAAAATCTCCGAGCACCAGGATGTAAGGGACCGGCCCGTACCCCTTCCCGAATGTGCAGAAGTACATCACCATGCACACGGTTGAGATCACTGCGTGAGCTATATTGCCAAAATTGAACACATTCCCGGTCACCAGTGCAACAAGTGATGTTACCAGGACAGGGATCGTGGTCAGCAGCAATGACCTGAACGTGGAAGAGCACGAGAAACGTTCACGTATTGAGTTCAAGAAATAGCGACACTGAAGGAAAAGAGAAGGGACCTTCTCCAGCAAACATCCATGAGCCTCATTGCAACAGCAATACTCGGAAGCATCAAGAAGTTTCTAAGCACGCTGATGTGAAATGACGAGGAGTCTGAGCTAATGCCGAGCTTTGAGAGAAGCACGTCGGCCCCTGCTTGCTTAAGGATTTGAGGAGTGTAGTACAGAACCCCATTGATGCCGGAGAACTGAACAGACACCATGAAGATAAAGCCGTGAAACATGAGATGAACTAACGCGTAGCTGATACTCTTCAATTCATATAGATGTTAAAAAGAAGTTAATCAGCAGTACCTGCCGTAGCATTTGAAGTCTGACTCCAACAAATAATGCTCATTCAACGCCTGGTTCGAGACGAGCAGCCAAAATAGGCCCTTTTGAAGCATCTTGTGAAGGATGCAACATTGCTGGTCCAACAAGTTCCTTTGCATAAGAGCCGGCAAGCTTACTACAGCTGCAGCGTGGACATAATCTCCCTCATCACCAGCGGGAGTGAGACAAGAGCGACACCTCATGCCGGATGCTTCGTCATGCAGGTAGATCCTCTTAAACCCGCCTTTCTTTCCATCTTCACCGCCTCCCTCCAACCATTTCCACGCTAGTTGCCAGCCACTGCCAACGCCTGTGCTACCAACTGCTTCATCGTTCCCTTGCATGAGGCTACTATGGGAATGAGGAGGGATGAATCCCTTATCCATGGTACTAGTTTGACGTGAGATTAATGGGCTCTGCAGATTGCTGTCTGACTCCTTACCACCGCCCTCCGATGCATAATCCTCGCCTTCACTTACCAAACTCTCTTCATCCCACTCCTCATCTTTGTCTTGTGGCTCTGCAGTGCTAAACATGCTGCCAAAATTGGGGAAAAGCAGGCTTTGCTATCCACGAGAGGCCCTCCTCCAGTCCATACAACTTGATATGATCTTCATCACCATGTTGCTCATGGTCCTCATCTACTTCATCTGGTGGACCGATAACATACTCTTCTATCGAAGGCTCATTACCAACTGCGAGACCTTCAACAAGTAAAGCCATCTCACCTACAATCAGCAAAGTCAGGCTATAATAGCCTATTTTCGAAGGTCAGGCGATGAAGTAACCACGGGATCAAAGGTTAGGCAATGAATTATCCCTTTCCGAAGACACCAAGTCTTACAGATTCTAACAAAATATGAGGTAGAAAATATATGGAAACGTACCTGAAACATCCTCCCTACCACGCAATTTCTGCAAAACTCGTTTCGCCCCCAGCATCCTCTCTTTGCTCACTAGCCACCGGGGAGATTCAGGCAGATACAACACCATGAATGCAAAATACACAAGAGCAGGAACTGAAAGAACTCGGAGCATCAAGCTCCAGCTTGGGAAGGCACCAACGACATCCTAAAAATCATACAACACGCCAAGAACATCCCAGCAGATCCAGCAAACTGAGGGAGAGCATTCAACAGGCCTCGTACGAGGTGCATGAGAATAATTGGATCATTGGATGTTTATCGTAAGCAGATTGTGGTTTGTCGGCCTAGATGTGAGGCTCTATAATAATTATTAAATTAAATTAATAATAGAGATAAATTAAATTACAAATCATAATATATAGATTAAATTAAAAAATATAATAAACTTTTAAATATATATTATATATTATAAAAAAGTTATAATCTACTAAAATAACAAACACCACAAAACTGGGCTTTTAGTCTTTCAGTAATCCAGAAAAACTCCATTGTTCATCAGATTCGTTTTGCAGATTAGTAAGCCGATTTCTCTCTCCATAATTCTAAAAAGTAAAAGCAGCAGCAGAAGTTGAAGAAGATGTTGATGCGAGGACAGCCGTTGGTCACCAAGCTGGCGGCGCTGGCAAATGATGTAGTATTTCCGGCGACGATAATCGCCGCCCTCGTCTACTCGCCGCCCGATTCTTTGCGCGGAAAACCTTAATCTAAATCCAGTTGATTGAGGATCGTCGATTTTTATGGATCAGATTAAAAGGTGATGTTCATTTTTTACCCTTCGCAATTGTTTTGTCAACGTTTTGCAGTCGTGGCGTTTGCGGTTAGGGTTTGTTTGTTGATCCCTTCCTGTTTCTTGATCTGTTACTTTTTCATGGTTTTGTGCCTCAAATGTTAGATTTTCTATTCAGTGATTCGCTGATAGTAAAAGAAGTTCTGTCGAAAAATTTGGGCATTGATGTTGTTTGATATGGATAAAGATTAATTTTCTGAAACTTGGATTTAGAAATGCTCCTGAAAAAGTTGTGGAGATGCTATTATGTGGATTAACCGGGAAGAAATTGTTTCCTTTTAGGTTGAGTTTCGGAAAATTTGTAGTATTTGTGTTTTCTCGTTGAAAACGTTCGATTCCACCACACTATCAATAAGCAGAGGAATGAGCTAATGACATAAGATGGTGATCAACGATTGATTTGGGATATTGGTAGCATTGTTTCAGTCTCCTTCTCTTACTCTTGTCACTTATTTTGTTAGCGATTGCTATTTGATTCTTAAGAGAAACAAAGAGTTTGTTCCCTGATAGGATTTGATACTAACCATTTTGTGATAATTTCTTTGATTATTGTGTTACTTGCGCTTACTGCTTGCAATCTTGGTTTATGAAACTCATATTTTGTAATGATCTAGTTGCCAATTATAATTGACATGCTACAGAAGCTAAGAATTAGGCATGCACTTTTCTGTTTTGTGAAGTTTGCTCATCATATGTAACTAATTTAGAGCGTCTTTCATGATGCAGCCTTTCGCGATGGTTGAACGTGTATCTTCTGGTTAAAGTCGTGATTTGTTGAATGAAAACGGTATGTAATAATTGCAATGCTGTTTCAGTGATGTAAACGGTTGTAAACAATTGAGAAATCTTTCAACTACCTCAATGCAGTTCTGTTTCTTTCTTCACTATCATTTGCCTCTCATTTTGAATATGCTCATGCTGTGTAATAAGCTTTAATTTCTATGATTGGCGTATTCTGCACTATAATGTGGTTTGATTATAAGATTATCATAGGAAGTGGGTTTTGCATTCGGGGGGTGGCTTGTGTCTTGCATTCTGTGATACTAAGATTGGGAAAGCAAGTAACTTTGCTGATGCAGCAGCTTCTTTCGGATAATGGTGACTATCTAATTTCATCATGAACCGAACCTTCTCTTCCAAGTACTATGCATTATACTATATGGTGAAATCTTCTATTTATTAGCCAAATATGGGTAACCAGCTTTATTCCCACCCAAGTAATCAAACCAGTAGTCCTGATTATTCTTTATTGATTAGTATCAGTTTGTTTGCAAAAGCATGTGTTATTGTTTAGCAACCTGAAGGTCCGTTGTAACTGTAAGAACAAACTTAGAAACCGACGGAGGCCCTGGCCAAATTTCATAAGTTCACCTCATCCTAGAATAAGAACTAATTTTACACTAATAAGGTCACTTGATGTTGAAGCTTTGTTAGGAAGACAAGTTAACCTTAACACTGGTTTACTAGTTCACTCCCCTGGCTCAACACCAACTGTCTGGTAAGGTTGACAGCGGAGGAAACTCGACCCCATGGTGTTATGATTCTTTGTTGATTTTTGGTTTGTGGTTTGTGTTTTTGGGGTAAGATGATATTTTATATATATCATTGTATGCTTAGATGCCAGGTTGCAACCTCTAACCTCATCCCAACTCTGGTTTTCGTTGCAGCTAAAAATGTTTCTTACTTGATTAGATGATTGCTTTGGTTTCATAATTTGGTTGTGTAATAAGTTTTTGAAAAATGGTTTAATTAATTATTTTCTGATATTAATCACATCATGTGTTAATTAATTGTAATGGAACAGTCTATTTAGAAGCCAAGCCAATTTAAGTTGAACACATTTGTTCTATTTTGCCCTAATTTACTATTCCATGCATCATTTTCACAAATATTGAGTAAGGTTATTTTAGTCAGAAAAAGGTTCAAATACCCCCTTAAGGTATACAACGAAAATCAAATACAATTCTAAACTTCGACTTAATAGAACTTTTTGGTTTCAAAAACCAGTCAATTTTATCCTTCCCCACTAACTGATGTGCAACGGATATTTGCTTTTAAAAATTTTAAACCCAAAAACTAGTTCTCTGACGCGGAGATGTATATCCATCTCCGCGGTCAGCTAGTGCCAAACGCAGGGGAGCAGGCGCATGCGCAGCTCTGGATAACGATGGCGGATGAGCCATAGGCGGACTGGTTTGCGTACCCAATACCCTTGGGGACTGACCTTTTCCGTACACCTCTTCTAATACGAATATAGTACATCACATATCCATGCTTGGCCTTATAGCCGAGGCAGAGTGCCTTGTCGGGTTGGGTCGGGCGAGTAACGCGAGCAACAGCAGGAAGTGGCGATACTCCCAACAACGAACCCCATGCAGGAACCGCATCACATCGGATTGCATCTTCTCCCATAGCTCCGAACATACGTCTAAGCACCCATGATTGTGTCTTTGCAGTCTCTGTGGTGTTAAAATTAGGGTCTAGAAGCAAATTAATATTTCAGTTGTTAGGTAAGGGTCATGTTTCAAATCTTTTGTAATCAAATCTTTTGTAATCAATCATATTTCATCATCTCATGGCACTAATCAACTATATCTTATTTTTCAATTCTTAGCATAATGACAAAGTGACTTTGAAAATAAATTACAGAAAAGGACAGTTTAATCAACCAAATATATTTTTTTATTTCGTTATAGCACACAAACGCAGTTAGGTATATTCAGTTACATACACCGGAAATAGAGGCAAAACATGCTCAAGCAAGGCCTAAATCAAGATTCTCAACTGTTGTCCATCTTATTCTTTATTTTTTAAGGAATGAAAATGATTAATTTGTATAGGCAGGAATATAAGTCCATCATTTACGGTAAGTCTCACACAATTTTTTACAGCAATCAATATTTGTCTGTATATGGTTGGGGAGAGATAGATATAAAGTGGGTAATGTCGTTTGCACAATTCTACCTCTATATAATATATGCACAGCTATATCTACTATACATGTACGTATAAGTAGACTCAGGATGCCACCATCTTTGCCCCTGCGCAACTTCTCATGCAATCGCGCCACAGCCAAGCAAAACCCACCCCCACCCCCCACATAAATCACATCCTGCCATCACATCACCCTCCCCCCCCTACTCCCCCACCCCCATCCCTCCCCCCAATCAAATCCAGCCCCATCCCTTTTTAAAAAAAAAAACCGCATAAACACTTCTGCTGTAAAATCTACTTTTTTGGTGCCAGAAATCAAAGATTTTGGTCATATACCAGCAGTAGTTGTTGTAAATTGAAAATCTTTATCTTGGCATAAATAATTATATGGTACAAAAACAGCAAAATATAGTACTAGTCATTCCTTAGTCCCCATCATTAATGCTACTGCTACATGCTTACATTCATGAAACAGATACAGATACACATATCCAGAATCTCTAGATTCTGTAGATAACATATTTTATAGTATTCCACAATTAGATTTATAGTGAACAAGAAAAAGAAAAAAGAGGAAGAAGATATTTAAAAATTTTAAGACCGGCAAGAATAATCTCCAGTGACTTTGATGGGAGGTGTGATTTGAATCTCTCTCTCTACCACCATCTAAAAGCCGGCTCAGTTGACATCACATGATCAATAGCTGCAGCATCCGTGGCAGCTGTAACGATGTGATCATCCACTGTTACTGATGGGATTGCCAAATTTCCCCCAAAAACAAATGGATTTTCATATTTGCTATTGCCAGCCCCATCACCACCACACACATACTGCAAGTGGCTCGGATAATCCGACTCTTTCTTGCACTGTTTAGCGATGGCGTTGCTTAGCTCCTTCAAACTGAAGTCTTGGTTGGACATGAAGGGCTTGAGGAACATGGAGCTGTCCTTTTGGACCCCAACGGGTAGGATATCGGGTTGGGACACGAGCGGGTTGATTAGGGCTTTGAGTTCCGATTGATCTTGATGAGGAGTGTGATAGAGAAGAGGGTTTTGATGATTATGATGTTGGAGCTGCAATGGTGATTGATCTTGATGATCAAGTGTTGCCGGTGGCTCAAGCAACGGAGGCAATGAAGTAATTGGGTTGTAATATGATGAGCCTCTCATTAGGTAGTTTTGGCCTTGCACCAAACTCTTCTTCTCAGCCATCTTGTGGAAAATTCTGCATATTACCCACTCTTCCTGTGCAGCGTATAGTCGAAAATTAGTTTGTGCACATACCAAAAATAACATATCATTGTTGACCCTTTTTCCTATTTCTTTGTGGAAACAAGTGATTGAAAACTGTTTCCCAAAACTTTCAATCAACATTTCAGCATGACAACCACAAAAAATGAAATATAAAAGAAATAAGTCAACCCCAGAAGAAAAAGACATAAGTGAATAAAAACTAAAAATGGAAGGCGGGTGACCTTGCCGGTGTGGCGGCAGGAGAAGTCGCCGTCGAGGCGGTACTCGTGCATGACCCACTTGGTCTTCTCCCCTCTCGGCGCTCTGCCCTTGTAGAAAACTAGGGTTTTCTTCATCCCAAGAAGGCCCCCATTTGCAGCGCTCAACACCTCCCTATCTTTCCCCGTCGCCTTCCAATAACCGGCACCAGTCGCCCGGTTCGTCCGTAGCCCGGTCGGATATTTCCGGTCTCTCAAGCTGAAGAAATACCACTCTCTCTCCCCCATCTTTGCCGTATCTGCATGGATTAGGATCACGCATTCTCACTTAAATAATTAGGTTTTGCATACTAAATTAGGGTTTTGCAGAAACGCAAAGAGAATGTACCTGGAAGCTCCCATGGCTCGCATCGGTTGAGGTCGACTTCAGCGATGTCGACGCCGCAGAAGGCGCCATTGAAGACCTTTGAAGCTAAGTAGAAGGTGATGAGCTCTTCATCGGTAGGGTGGAATCTGAAGCCAGGAGGCAGGCCTTGCTGATCATCTCTCTCAAGCTCACATAGAATCTCTTCCATTCCCAACATGTTGATCATTTGATTTGTGTTTGATGATTTGAAAATTTAATATGCTAAAAACATGCACAAGAACTTGATAGTTGTGGTGGGTTATTTATATAATTAGGAGTGGGGGGGAATTGAAGCACTGAATCCGAAGGGAAATGGAATAGATTTTGGGAGGGGTCGTCATAAAGGCTAATCTGCAGAGGGCCTGTAAAAGCCACCTGAGAAGGGTTCCAAAACAGGCAAAATAATATTCAAGAGAGAGAGAAGAGAGAGAAAGAGGAGGAGTTGGGGTTGGAGGGAAGGAGTAAATGCAATGGGAGTTGGTTGCAGAGATTTATGCGTGCGTTTGTTGGCATGCTTCACAAAGAGACAGGCTCTCAGATTCACACTCCACCCTCGCCTATTGCACAAATTTAATCCAATTCTATTATTTATTTAATCTCCTTTACTGTTTTCTATTTTCTGAGCAAACATGTATATACTATAGTGATCAATATTTTATTTTTTCTAGCTAAATAGTGATGAATATTACGTCAACAAACACTGCATTCTATCAAGAAGAAAAGTCAAATTCTTTTGGCATAAGTTGAAATCCATTTTACCATTTTTTGCATAATTAATATATCCAGTTATCCACCACGTTTGTTTTTTCCTCAAACAACGAAGAATTAATATAAGAAGAAAGAAAAAAAATGAATCTAGTTGTAAAGAATGTGAATCAAATCAAGACTTGGTATGTTCAATAGGAGTACTATATATGAAAATTTTAGATAAAGAGAAGAAGTCATGTATTTTAAAATATATCATATTATATGGAACGGCCTAAAAATAAATACTTGTCATGAATAAAGGGACAAATAAAGTATAATTTTATATATAAAAAAGAATATCGTATATATACGTCAAGCATATACACATTATAAACAATACATTAATTGTATATTAGTTATAAATATTAATTTTCAATACATATTTAGAGCAAAAAAAGGGTGAGTGAAGTGAGTTAGGGCCCTCCTAAAAAGGTAGGGTGTGTTGTGAAACTCAAGACCCAAAAAAAGATGCCTAATACAAACCTCAGCTTTTGATGAAAGTGCATCCTTAAATTTCTGAGGCAGTGCGACTTTGCACCAATTTGTAGCTTTCGTATGCCTTGTGTGCTGTGCTGATGCCTTTCACCCTCACACACACACTTATCTGCTTGACAATACACACACTTACTAATCATCTAACGGTTTTCTATAAGATTTTCCATTTCCCAATCACACCCCTTTCTCTTTTTCATTTCACCTTCATTATTTTTATATTTATTGATGGTGTCATTTGTTATCACTATCATTTTTCAACCAATAGATAAATTAGGCACATTCCCATGTATATGGCTGCACTTTTCACTTAAGGATCGTCCCTTAACTATTCATTTTTTTACATTATTCATCGATTATTCATAGATTTCATGATATTTTTTACCTCACTCCTTAACCAAAAGACTGCACTCACATTTCTATCAGTTAATCATCTCTTAACTTGCACTATTCATGAGACTCCTCTTTTAATTTTTAGTTCATTCCTTATTTATTATATATTTATTATATATTATAATTAAAATAATTTTTGGAATTAATAAAATAAGCGAATTTCATTAAAGAAATTAAAATGACATAATTTAAAAATTCTGATATTACAAAATTTAAAATTCTATGAACACATTATAGAAAATCGAAAATCGCATAATTAAAATTCCTAAGATAAACTATACTAGAAAATACAGAAGAAAAAAAAAATCAAATATAACAGTCTCGTTTCAAATAATGTTGATGCGATCACTCGTGAAGAGTATGTAAGATTTGTTATATGAAAAGATCTAGTATGACAATTTCCAATTAATTAAAATTTCTTTTTAGGTATGTGCATAAGAAACCCTATCATTTATTTGGAATCCTAAGAGAGGATGCATGAATTCGGATAAACTTCGAAATGCACTTCTTGTTTGACTTTCTAATCTTTTGGGATCGTAAACAATTTCTATAAAACTTAACAAAATCTCATTATTTAAGGTATGCTGATATTATATACAAGTTATGCTGATTTATTTATTGTATTATACTGATATAAATAGTTTTTGCAAAACTTAACAAAATCTCATTATTTAAGGAAAACAAACAGCACGTCATTAATTAGTTAATTAATTTCTAAAATTACGCAAAGATGATATAACCGCAATGTTTGTGCTGACAATTTTACCCTTTTCGTTTATATAATATATTAACTTTAGTTACACGTGTCACAATATTAACGATTGAATTATTTAATCTAATGGTTATTATCTAGTTTTAATTATGCAATAAAATTGTGTTCGGAAATGAACACAACTATATATATCTATATATATATAGAGAATAATTAGAGAAGGTTAAAAGCAGTCATTGACAAAACATAACGTGAAAAGGGGCGAAAATCTCCCAAACCCCGAGCGATGGAGGGGTGGTGTCTTTATTAAGGGGGAAGAGGAGACGGAGACCGGAGCTGATCTCGTGATATGTTGTCGGCCGCTGACTACAACGATCGCGCTATTCTATTGCGCTCCAATTCGTTGGGCTCAGTCGACGATCTGGAGCACGGCGCCGCTCAATCCCCTAAAACCAGCACCAGCAGCTCCACCAGCAAGGGGGGCGGCCTCGCCTCCGATCTCTTGAAGCGCCTCGATCGCGGCCTCACCGCTTCCGG
>JAYDZE010551692.1:0-13467 GCA_034509125.1 Monilaria moniliformis | reverse complement strand
TGAATTATCAACTGCATCAATCAATGATATTAAGGGCTACAAACTCTGGTATTGCAAGACAAGAGAAGAGGTTTACTCTAAAGAACCTGTTTATGTCTTTCCAAGAGACCAGCGAAGGATCTGGATATCCAATCTACAGCCTTGCACGGAGTACTCGTTTCGGATCATATGTTATACAGAAGCTGGTGATTTTGGACACTCTGAAGTGAAGTGCTTCACAAAGAGTGTAGAACTTATTCACAAGAACCAAGATTCTACTGCTGAAAGACCTGAAATGGACGCGTTACATGGAGGGTGCTCTAGCGCCAAGCAAAATCACAGGACTGAAGAGATAGAACTAGACTCAGGATTCAAGGTTCGAGATCTTGGAAAAATTTTAAAGCTCGCTTGGCTGCAGCATCAAGGTTATTTGGAGTCGGTTTGTGGTTTACATTTGAATAAATGCTCTAATGATCACGATGAAGTTAAGCTAGAAACTCAGCAAGAAAGGGCACCTTCTGTTTCACGTCAACTTGACTTGAATGTTGCTTCTGTGCCTGATCTGAACGAGGAGTTCACACCTCCTGTTGAGTCGTCTAGAGAAGAAGAAAATGGATGCACTTTAGGGCAAGCAATTGAGGCAGATGATGCTATTTCTCATGGCTTACATGGAAAATGTGGAGAAGTACCTGCCGATTCCAAGTTGATTGGTTGCCAAAAAAGGCGACATAGTGGCAATCGGGAGACACAGGATTCTGATAGCACTCTGACGAATGGGTCCCTGTTCCAAGTTCCGAATGATCTATGCTTGGATGAGAACTTTGAATACTGTGTAAAGATCATCCGTTGGCTTGAATGCGAGGGCCATATTAAGAAGGATTTTAGATTGAAGTTGCTGACGTGGTTCAGTCTACGATCTACAGAGCAGGAACGTAGAGTGTTAAACACCTTTATACAGACTTTAATTGATGATCCAAGTAGTTTGGCAGGACAGTTGGTTGACTCATTTTCAGATATATCCAGCAAAAGGCGACAAAATGGTTCCTGTAGTGAGTTTTGGCATTCAATTTTCTTGGCTAAATAGACTATTGTGATAGATTATTTCTGATGATGCCGTTGATTTTTGTTGACAGGCGTTTTTTGCTGATTCAACTCTGGAGCGATTTGTTCGTTATATCGACGGACTGTGACGCTAGCAGATATGAACACCATCCCTGACTTGCCTATTGTTTGAGGAAGAATCTCACGCATTGTGGGGTGATTTTTTCAGTAGCCTGATTGCATATTGACTAGTGAAATGCAAGGCTGTAGGTTTCATTAATTTTAGGCATGATTTTTAGGTCTTTCTAATTCTAGGATCATCTAATACGACTAGACTGATGCATTCCTCCAATTATTTTTCTTTGTTTATATAATTGAAGGGCATTATTTATGCACTCTTGTCTGTTATGTTCTTATCTATAACAGTAATGAACTTTTATAAATTGACGAGGGCAACATATGAATAAGTACGAATGTAATATATTAATCTTCAATACTATTGTAATGATAATGAGAATGCAAACTGCTTTAAATAATATATAAACTTCAAAAGAGAGATGATAATGAAAATTAAAACAGATGGTTAAATGTAATTGCTCTTGTACACGAGCAAATCTGCATGACAAACAAATTACCCTTCAAGACTTTGGCCAAACTTTTTTTTTTTTTTTTAAGACTTTGGCCAAACTTGAAGCGTCCATTCTGAAAAAAAAGGGAAAGAGAAATTAAAAAAAAAAAAAGATAAGAAGAAGAAAAAGACCCACTCTATGTTTCCAATTATGGATTCAAATTTTATATTTATTTAAGGGTTAAGTTTATCGATAAATCGGCTTATAATAATGCTTTGAATTAATGATATGACACAACATTGAAGGATTGCAATGAAATAAACAAAATTTATGGATGTAACCTACCAAATTGAATATAGAGGTGTAATCTCACGACAAATTTTAGGTCTTTACTGAATTTTGTTTGGTGTTGATGCTTTTCTTTTAGTCTTCAAAGCTCTTTATTTTAGGACTGTATGTGATACTTCTTTATTTTGGGAACGTATATGATATTTGGGTTCCGGAAGGAGGAGATGTAAAAAAGATTACCAACTTGACCCTTAGCCCAAGTACCATATTTGGCTATTTACTAAAATCCCCCTTTGGGGGCGGGGTATATGGTTAGGTTCCATTTGTATACTTGGTGGAATATGACATATCTTAACTAAACCCTTTGTGTGGACTCGACACACCCTTATATGGTCTGGAGAGGCTTACTTATCTTATAGTTTAGCGGCCTAACCAAATTAACTCTTGAGTGTAATGTCAAACAAGGCACAAAGGCTCACTTGGCAACATGTGCACTAACCGCAGGACTATTAGTCTCAATCCTACCTCTCAATTTGTTTGAGGCCCAACCAATCTCAATCTAAGCTTCAATAATATTAGACCATGACCACTTGCTAGATTCAAGATCTAAGACCAAGATCCTCTTACATGTGCACTTTCATAGAAGCTTTGATTAGTGCTCCTTATGAGAATTTTGATTTTGATCAAATGATTTAACAACAAAAAATTGATCAACTAAAAACTAAATTTCCAACATAACTATAGTTTATGGCGCAAAATTTGAAGCATTTTGTCATGAACTTCCGTCTATTATTTTTAATTATCCAACTTTGCATAAAGTTTCAATTATAAAATTAAACATCATAAAGCTAAACCAACCAACTCACCGGATCTTCACATGGTATATGCAAAATATACAAGGAATACTAAATGGTCTCTATTATCGCACACTAATCAACATAACAACTTGCCTGATTCTCGCAAGTCTGATGCGGAATTGTCTTGAAATTAACTTCATCATAGGAGAATCCAAGACAAAACATTATTCCAATACTAAAAATTGGCCCAAAAATTCACTTAACTAAACAAATAACATGAGAAGCCCAAAATATAGTTGGTTCGTGTAATTATTGGTAGTGGTAGCACTGGTAGGGATGTTAATGGGTTAGCTTATTGGGTTTCGAGTAAGCCCTACTCAGATTGCAGATTAATTGGCTTAGAAATTTCCAACCCTAACCCTAAATGTTCGGGTTTTGGGTAGCCCAGCGGGCTAGTCGAGCTAAAAGCAAACGACAAATATTAATCTTTGTATTTTTTATTCTTAAAAATTCTATATTTATAATATATAAAAGTATACAAAAATTAAAGATATAAATCATATGACAGACATAAAATTCAAATTCTAAAACATTCCAAAAAAGTCCAATATTACATAATATAAAATTAACGATAAATTATTCGAAAATAGTTTTATTTCATAAAATCAAAGTGTCTCAAAAATGAATCTAAACTGTAAACACTTAAATAATATTTTTCTTCTATGTCATAATCTTTGAAATTTCAACTCCGAACTCATAGTCTTCAAACTCTTCATTATTTATTTTAAAAATAATATTAAAATATAATATAATTTGATAATTTATAATTTTATAACAAAAAAAATCTTATCATCAAAATATATATGCAACCAATTACGCATGCAAAGAGGCGCTTGCATTTTCGGAATTGAATTTATTTATATATTTGTTCAAAATATGTGCTCTAATACGAAAGGAAGATTCTAATACTATCGTTGTTATAAGAATGTTAAGCACATCACACGCCATCCTAGCAAATTCTCCAAAACGTGATACATGATTTCTCCAATACTTAATGAAGAAAATTACTCATATTTATAGAATGTAAAATATTTAATTAAGAGAAATTTAGAATATATACTTAAACTCAAACATGATTAGATACTACTAGTGTAAAAACTAAAAAAAAAATGACATTGAATAAGAATATTGTTGGACAAATCTTTTGTTATTGAATGATTTAACTTAATAATATGTTATTACGGATCTTGATATGATAAAAAACCTAATTTAAGAACTATAAAATTGAAATGAAACAAAAATATGTTTCGTTAAATTTCAAAGCATATTTTAGAATTCATAATATTTGTTATAGTGATCTTGAAATTTCCAATTCGTTTATATATTATTATTTATATCAGTAAACATCTAATACATACATATATATATTAATTAAATATAAATTGAAGGGTTTATTTTATCTTATTTTTTTTAGTTATTAATTTTATTAAAATTATCATTGAATATCAAATCAGTTGTCAATAAGATAGAAGAATATGTAATAGTTGCACTTAGGGCCATCCATCGGGCCAACTTATTAGATTTCAGATTGTGGACTAACCGGGTTACAAGCTAATTGGATATGGGCTAATCGGACTAGAAAATTACAATCTTGTCCCTCTAAAATTAACGGGCTAACCGGGTCAGTCGAGCGAGTTCGGATTGAACTGACGTCCTAATAGTGATATTTATTAGAGTAGTATATAAAGTGGTAACCCGACCCGATTAAAAGTTGCTGCCACTGTGGCCCATCTTTTATCTTTCACGCAATTACTCTTAAATACACACGCTGAAAAATTCCTCCTAAAATTTAGCCTTCTGCGCCTCCTCGAATCGAACAGGGCCTTCGTATCTGATCATTAATTTGGAGGGATTTTGGTGTCACAGCATTTTTAGGCGAGATCCCTTCCCCCAACCATGATTTAATTCTTTCTCAAGGTAAATTTTTTCTCTAATTCATAATTTCTTAGGGTTCCTGTTTCGGATAGTGCTGAAAGTAATTCATTGTTTATGTTTTGCGGCTAGAGATTGAATTTTCAGCTGCATTTCTCTTTCTGATTCCCCCTCTCTCTAGAGAGATTTTGAGTTGGTTTAATCTGATTTTCATTGCTTTAGCTGTTACTCTTGATTTGAATTTTTATATAATTGAATAGATGATTTGGAGCATGCGATCAAATATAGTTTTCCATATGTTCAACCGGAAAATGCTGCAGTTTATTTCCAAGAATAGAATTTTCGAGTGCTCGAAATTTGAATTGTTGTTTGAGAGTCGTAGTCTCTTGAGAATACGTGCGGTAAGTATAGCTGACAGATTATTTGGTAGAATTTTTTGTTGGAGAGGACAGACACTGCTTCGGTCAAGATTTTTGGATGTTTTGTTGCACATGTTTTAACTGATAATCTAAAATTTTCTCCTAAATCATACCGATCATAGTCTGTGTTAAATTTCATATGAATGATTAACTTTATCTTGTTTGTAATGATACCACATGCAATAACAAATCTGGATCCTGATCACTAGTTCCCTGTCAGTTTGCTAAATAGTGTGAATGAGTGATGAAGCCATCATGCAGATATAATTGCCTGGACAGTGCTTTTTCTCCTATTTCTTCTAGTTTGTTGTACCTGTCCTCCATATAGATTGTGATGTTGACCTCCCCTTTTCTTCTCACTTTCAGTATAAATTGTAAATCCTACAATTCTGTCGGTGCCATTTATTCTTTCACATTCTAAGTTGATTATTCTGAATATAACTCAATATCTTCATGCAGTGAAGCAAATAATCAAGATATAACTCAATATCTTCATGCAGTTAAGCAAGTTTCTGACAGTTGACACTTTGAACATGCTTCAAGATTTAAAGAAAGACTTAAGGATTCCTGTAATCCGGTCTGCTGATTATCTTATCTGAATAACTTATAACATCGAGCAGCTATAGGATTCACAGAGTGCAGCATGGCCGAACCTCTGATGAAAGCTTGTAGAAAAGCATCAAAGGCATACGAATTCAAGAGATCATCTTCAAATCCCAAGGATATAATTCAGCAATCTAAGAGACAAAGGAAGGGGGAAAACCCTGTTCGAATTCCTCCAAGTCCTGACCAATGTCTTGATTTCAAATCTTCTAATTCGTGGACCTGCAAGAATTCTGCATGTCGAGCCACTCTTTCAATAGATGCCACATTTTGCAGGAGGTGCTCTTGTTGCATTTGCCATTTATTTGATGACAACAAGGACCCCAGTCTTTGGTTGGAATGTGTATCTGGTTCTGGTTTAGGAGACTCTTGTGGTTTGTCGTGCCACATTGAATGTGCCCTCCAGCGTGGTAAGGTTGGGGTTGTTGACATGGGGCCAATGATGCAGTTGGATGGAAGCTATTGTTGTGCTTCATGTGGCAAAGTTTCAGGGGTACTTGGGTAAGTTGTTTGCCTCCACCATTATTCATTCATTGGCCGACCTCCATATGCACCATTCCTTTTCTTTTTCCCAATTCCACCGTCTTACTTTAACAAGTGGTCCCGCATGCAGCCAGAAATTAGTACATAATAACTTATTGCGGAAGTTAAAGTTCTTGACATTCCACCCAAAATTTTGCACTTCTAGTTCTTTGATATTCTTGTCCATGAGACAATTGCATGCTAATTTTAAATTTCAAGGGTTGAATAGGTTTACGAAATAGAGCCAGCGTAAATTTCTATTTATAGGTGAACCTCTTACGCATTCTAACTTCATATTTATTTTGGCAGATGCTGGAAAAAGCAGCTGAGTATAGCTAAGGATGCTCGTCGTGTTGATGTCCTATGCTATCGGATATTTTTGAGTTTCAGGCTCCTGGATGGGACTTCTAGATTCAGTGAGCTCCATGAGATTGTTAGAGATGCCAAATCCACATTAGAAACAGAGGTTGGCCCAGTCAATGGAGTTTCAGCAAAAATGGCTCGGGGCATTGTTAGTAGACTCTCTGTAACTTCTGAGGTGCAGAGGCTCTGCTCTCTTGCTGTTGAAAAAGCTGACAAACTGATGGCCTCAAAGTCCAGTGCAGCCATCAATTTCGTTGGTAATACTTTAATCTCTTGGTATTTCCTGTATGAGATCATGTCGCCAAGTGCTTACCATTTTTACTTCCCCACTTTGGCAGAGGGTTCACTTCCTGCAGCATGCAAATTCCTGTTTGAGGAAGTGACATGTTCTTCAGTTGTACTTTTGTTGATTGAATTATCAACTGCATCAAGGAACGACATTAAGGGTTACAAACTGTGGTATTGCAAGAAGAGAATAGAGGTTTACTCTAAAGAGCCTATTTTTGTCTTTCCAAGAGATCAGAGGAGGATCTGGATATCCAATCTGCAGCCTTGCACAGAATACTCGTTCCGGATCATATCTTATACAGAAGCTGGTGACTTTGGGTACTCTGAAACGGAGTGCTTTACAAAGAGTGTAGAACTTATTCACAAGAACCAATATTCTAATGCTGAAAGACCTGAAGTGGATGCGTCACATGGAGGTAGCTCTAGCTCCAAGCAGAACCACAGGACTGAAGAAATAGAACTAGACTCAGGATTCAAGGTTCGAGATCTTGGAAGAATCTTGAAGCTTGCTTGGCTGCAGCATCAAGGCTATTTGGAGTCATTTTATGGTTTACATGTGAATAAATGTGTTAATGATCATGACGTAGTTAAGCTAGATCCTAAGCAAGACAGGCTGCCTTCTGTTGCACGTCAACTTGACTTGAATGTTGTTTCCGTGCCTGATCTGAATGAGGAGTTCACACCTCCTGTTGAGTCATCTAGAGAAGAAGAAAACGGGTGCAGTTTAGGGCAAGCAGTTGAGGCAGACGATGCTATTTCTCATGGTATACATAGAAAATGTGGAGAAGTACCTGCCGATTCCAAATTGGTTGGTTGCCAGGAAAGGCGGCATAGTAGCAATAGGGAGACGCAGGATTCTGATAGCACTCTGACGAATGGATCCCCGTTCCAAGTTCAGAACGATCTATGCTTGGATGAGAACTTTGAATACTGTGTAAAGATCATCCGTTGGCTGGAATGCGAGGGCCATATTAAGAACGATTTTAGATTGAAGTTGCTGACATGGTTCAGTCTAAGATCCACGGAGCAAGAACGCAGAGTGTTAAACACCTTTATACAGACTTTAATTGATGATCCAAGTAGTTTGGCAGGACAGTTGATTGACTCATTTTCAGATATATCCAGGAAAATGCCACAAAATGGCTCCTGTAGTGAGTTTTGGAATTAGACTTTCTGGGCTATATAGACTTGTGATTATCATTCTTGTGATAGAATAAACTTGACCATGATGTTGGCTTTTGTGTGCAGGCGTTTTTTGCTGAGTCAAGTCGGAGCAATTTGTTCGTATCGATGGTCTATTAAGCTAGCACAGATTCCATTTACTGACTGCCTATAGTTTGAGGAAGAATCTCACGCATTGTGGGATGATTTTTTCAGTGGCTAAGCCTCCTGATTGCTTATTGACTAGTGAATGTTGATTCCATTAATTCTAGGCATGATTTTGTTGTAGACCTATGCTTATTTATCAGGTCTTTCCAAATTCTATTTAAATTTAATTGTAGGATCATCTGATGCGACTGATATATTCCTCCAATTATATTTCTTTATTTATATATTTGAAGGGCTTGCAACCTGGCCTATTATTTATGCACTTTTCTCTGTTATTTGTATTTACCTATAATAGTAGGCAACATGTCACATATCAATAAAAAGGGCCATGATTAACTCTAATTTACTGCTACTTGCAATGGAATATAAGGTGAAATCACGTAAACATTTCTTTCGGCAATCACTATATAATAATACCCCAAACCCCACTATTTGAGCATCACATCAACTATTACATCATTTTTCACCATCTCTAACATTTCCTTAATATAAGAGCATTTTTTTCAATTTCAAAAAAATCAGCTACAATTCAATTTTCAGCCACAATATATTTATCTCAATCTCAAACAATTCAGTCTTAAATCAGTCACAATTCTATTATTATCATTTTTTATTATTCTTCAATTTTTTATATTTATTTGAATAGAGTTATTTGTAGAATAAAATTAAATGACTACAAATTCGAAAAGTACTTAATTAAAGTTTGAAACTACTTAATTTAAAATTCTAAATTACATTAATTAAAAATTGAAAATGACATAATTGATATTCATAATATTACATAGATAAAAAGTAAAAGTACTTCATGCTCCAAATCAGTTGGAGCGTGCCCAAATTTCTTCGATTAGATCTTGTCGGAGTCGGGCGTAAGTTCATTCTTCGCGAAGAGAAGCACGTCGACTCAGATAATCTTGAAACGGTGCACCTTGAGATGGATTCTCGTTGGCCATTCCCAATCTAGATCCGGCTTCGTCGTCGCCCCAATTAGCCGCGTATTCCCCTTCATCCTCGATTATTATGTTATGCATGATAATACATGCATAAACGATGTCGGCGATATATGATTGTTGCCACGTACGTGCTGGACCTTTCACTATGGCTCAGTATACTTGGAGTGCACCGAAAGCTCGCTCAACATCCTTTCGTGCCGCTTCCTTCCTTTGAGCAAACAATGCTCTCTTCGGGTCTATAGGACGCGTAATCGTTCTCACGAACACCGACCACTTTAGATATATGTCATCGACCAAGTAGTAACCTATGTTGTATCTTCACCCATTTGCTGTGAATTTGACAGCCGGCCTGACCAGCGCATACATCGTTAAAGATTGGTGACTGGTTCAGAACATTAATGATCGCATACATCGTTAAAGATTGGTGACTGGTTCAGAACATTGATATCATTGTTCAAGCCGGCCACGCTAAAGAATTCATGCCAAATCTATGAACATTGGTCAGCAACAGCTTCTAGGATTATCATTGGATGTGTGCCCTTATATCCACTGGTGAAGCCGCCTCTCCATCCGTACGGGCAATTCTTCCACTCCCAGTGCATACGATCGATGCTGCCAGCATACCGGGAAAGTCGTGGCGCCTCTCATGCATATTCATCAATGCTTTGGCGTCCTGCACCGTGAGCCTTCTCAGATACGCATCGCGAAAGGCCTCAATAACACCGCGACAAAATGCTTTAAGGCTATCCCGACCCGTTGCTTCTGAGACATGAAAGTACTCATCGAACATGTTTGATGAGGTACCGTATGCCAGCTGGCGAATCACCGACATGCACTTTAGTAGCGTCGGGAGTCTGTCGCGGCCTGCACCGTCGGGGCGCTGCTGGAAATACTCGTCGCGTCCTGCCAACGTGTTTGCAATGCGCAGGAACAAGGATTTGCTCATGCGAAACCGTCGACAGAACATAACTGCACCCCATCGTGGCTCGTCGGAGAAATAATCTGCGACGAGGCATTGATCGGAAATTTCGCGCTTCCGATGTATATACATCCTCGGAGCTCGAGGACGCACAACTCGAGCCTGCTCACCTCTCTTCTTATGATGCGACTTCAGTGTCAATTTAATCATCTTATCCATTTTATTCCGAATCAGAATTCGAATGAGATGAAAGTATTGGAAGAAAATAGTGGAAGAAAAATGAGGAAAGTGAGGAAACTGAGAAGAAGAAAGTGGATTTTATAGAATGGATAATCAATCCTGTGACCCTCCAGCTGCACCGCACAATTCATTGCAACACACTGCACCACACAATCTAATCCCGTGAAATAATAATAATAATATTATATATATATATATATATATATATATAAAGTGTGGCGGAAATGTGACAAATGGGCCGCACCCCGCGCTGAATGCCCAACTGCGGCGACGTCCCCTCCCTGATGGGGCCGCCCCGTTTTCCACCAAATTCGTCTTATATGTTATATAATTTTCGAATATGAGCCACCTTACCTGTTTGTAATACTAACCCGCCAGACGTACCCGTCTTACATGATGTTCTAATTTTTCTAGTAAAATCTATATTAATGATCTTCAGAAGAAAAAAAATCCTTGTTAAGTTTGTTGAACTCCCCATCTTTTATTCATGTTTCACTTTTCGTTTTTGTGATAGGTCTTTTCAGTTAGAAAAGCAATTACATTCAAAAAACACTAACATGCATTTCCACAAAAAGTATATAAAACATATAAAAAAAGGACTTGATAGTGTGGCAAAATGTGTCACTTGTAATTGTGGCTTCATGCATAATTGAACCTTATGAAAAGAAAAGTTTACATGCCACATTTAAACTATTAAATTTATAAAATATCCCAAAATCAAAGAATTTCATATATAATGCTCTAATTAATATATTTCAAGTTCAATTTTAGCTTTGGTTATAATACGAGGAACCGAACCAATTGCACATCTAGAATACGAGAACAATTACCTTAATAAGATGTAAAGTAATACAAATATTAACGACAATTACCTTTTACAAAAAAGAAATAAAACAGAACTTTGCAACTAATAATAAGTCATAAAATCACAGCTAAAAAGGTCTTAAACTCACAATCAACGACAATCAATTATGAATATGTGAAGCGGTTTTGTTTTCAATTATCAAAATACCTTGCCCTAAAAAAAGTAGCATTTCATTAGGGCACCCGCAGTGAAACCACATTCGCGAATACGGCTGCAGGCGTTGCGTTGCGGTTGTACTGCATGGGGGAAGTTCAGCGGACAGCCGCGGGGCACACCGGCTGAGCGGCGGACCGCCCGACTACGGCTACCGCAGAGGGGCCGCATTGCACGACTAGCGGCGATTGGCGGCCACATCAATTTTTTTAATCGTATTTACATATATATTTAATTATTTTAATATATGTTATTTTCTAATTAGGTAGTCAAACTTGCAGAGGGAAGGGGTGGGAGGGGGGGTTCACGGGTGATGCAGTTATTTTATTTTATTTTTAAATTTTCCTTTTATATATACCTCATCACTCTTCCATTCTCATTCTCATTCACACCTCACTTCTCAATTTTCATTTTTGATTCTCCTCCATCTCAGTTTATTTTGTTGTTATGGATCCAAATTCTGAGAATTTCCTTATGAATCCAAATTTTTTCTACAATTATATATCGTTTTGTTGTAAAAAGGGTTGGGATCTACAACATCTGCAAAGTTGGTTGTGGTGTCGGATAATTCTGTATTCTTTTCGGTGACGAGGTC
Organism: Monilaria moniliformis; assembly: GCA_034509125.1. Taxonomy (NCBI): domain Eukaryota; kingdom Viridiplantae; phylum Streptophyta; class Magnoliopsida; order Caryophyllales; family Aizoaceae; genus Monilaria; species Monilaria moniliformis. Next base: position 1,615 of record JAYDZE010551692.1, on the reverse strand, counting down.
GAAAGAAAATCTTCTCGACCTCTCGGTGATCCACGTCGATGATTATGATATCGACGATATGGAACCAATCAGCGAGATACAATCATCCCTTCTGGTGCAACCATCCCCTTCGATGAAAGGGAAGTAGGTGGCTTACACTGTGCCTGAAGGCGGGAAGAAGTATGAGCTAAAGGAGATAAAGGTATTGGCGCAGTGCTACGTTGACATCTCGAAAGACCCGGTGATCGAAAACGGACAAAGGATCCAAGTTTTATGAGAGAAGATCGCGGAAAAATATAACGCTCTGAAACCGATTTGGGCATTCGAGCGCGACTATGACTATTTTCGCAATAATTGAGGCCGGATACAGAAGAATGTCTCCAAAATTTTTGGCTAAACAATCATTAGAAACTATGGCAAAACGGCCATAGTTGGGAAGACATTTGAGAACAGGCTCACACTGTCTTCTACAACGATGAAAATAAACAATTCAAGTACGAGGAGGTATAATCAATTGTTCAGAACCACCCAAAGTTTTCTGGCGGTTTGGAGTCTACATCTGGCCTGAAAAGAATTAAGCTCTCCGTTGCCGGCCAATGCTCAACCAGCAGGGACGCCGATGACTTCGATTTGAATGCCACGATGAAAGAGAGTTTTGGCACACAGTTGACACAGGAGACTCGTCCTATAGGTCACAAAGCGGCTAAGACAAAGGCGAAGGTTAAGGCTCCGGCGAGTAGTGCACCGAAAACACGCCTCAGTTTCTCAACTCGGATCCTACCTTGGAAATGATCGGTCACGCGTTGTTGATAAAGTTTACTGAAAAGAGCATAAAGACGTGTCGGCGATGACCAAAACCAGAAGGCAACAACACGAAGCCGTGATCGAGCTTCTGCAAAAAAACTAAGACTTTAGATTTTTTAATTTTTTAATTATGTACTTTTAGGTATTTTTTAATGTTATGAATTTTAATTATGTAATTTTCAATATTTAATTAATGTAATTTTTGATATTTTTAGAAATTTTAATTAAGTAATTTTTGGATTTTCAGTTATTTATTTTGATTACAAATATCGCAATTTAAATAAATATATGAAATTTGAGAATAATAAAAAAATGATGAAAAAAGAAAAATGGAATTGTGGCTAAATATAAGGCTGAAATTTTGTGGTTGTATTGTGGGAATTGTAGTTAAAAAAATGAAATATTGACGTGACAGTTGTAGTTGATAGAAACAACACTGCAGCAACAAAAGAAATTGGAAAGCATTTCTGCTTGTGTTCCATCATGCATCCCTGAAAGAATTACTACCTTGAATCGGGATAATACAAGTGGTTATGTTATTTCTATATGCTAGTATAATTTTAGGTTCATAAGATTTTAGTAGGGCTGCTTAATTGCTTACTGGTTTAATCGATGACCGGACCGGAACCGGCCTGTTATCGGTTAACCGAATAACCGTATAAAGACATATCGGTGCGGTTCCGGTTAGTGATTTTGGGTGAAACTGGTTATCGGTTATAACTGGCTGGTTACCGGTTATAACCGATAACCTGTTCCTAACCGGTTAAAGTCCTAATTTTAAGTTTCAATATTGCTAATTTTAAGATTTACGGAATTGATTAGCATGCAATTT
>JAYDZE010551681.1:0-13468 GCA_034509125.1 Monilaria moniliformis | reverse complement strand
TTTGGTTATTGTTGATCGTACCAAAGTTGTGACATCACTTATTCGGTCGGAATGCGATCGAGTAAGGGGTGTTACACAAAATCAACAGCCAAGATAATTGGAACAAGATATATCATCATAAGTAACAGAACTGACCAGGAATACATTAGGGAAATTATAAATAAATAAATAAATAAATAAATAAAACAAAACAAAACAAAAAAACAAAACAAAACAAAAAAACAAAAGCTATTAGTCTGATAAGCATCCTGTCCATAGAAACCAGGTATGCTTGGTATTCTACCTATATACCTCAGAATCACATTAGCTCCATACAGCCTCTGCCTGAAAATCGAGTTCCCATAAGAATTAGCAACAAAAAAGTGTAAGCGCAGTGTAACCAATTGGCCAAATAAAATCGTTCGAACCCCTTCAAACATGAAAATCAACCCAACTACCATTTGATATAGGATAATATTTTTTCTTTTTTCGACATATATCAACACTAGACTCAAAAACATAATGTAAAGTGGATGATGATTATGATGATGATGATGATGGAATACAAAAGTTTAATAATAGCTGAATTGTCAAAGGAAATCGAGATAAAAACGACAGAATACCCGCTCTCTAGTAAATGAGTTGGCGGCGAGCCGGAGGGGAGAGATGGTTTGGCATTCAGAGAAATGCCGGCGATTTTTGCAGCAGCGATTGCATATAGCGGTGGAGAAACAGCCGCAAACTGGAGTTCCATCGATCTAGTAGTCGAATTTGAGCGGCAGCTGATGTCGAAATGATCAAATTTACCGTGGAGGCATGGCGGAGGAGCAGAGGAGAGAACAACGGCTGCTTGCAGTGGTACTGATCGGAACTCAGGACTGCGGGAGAAGAAGAACGGCGATCGAGAAGTTGGCCAATGAGCTAAGAAGATAAGGAGAAAGAAGAAGTTTGTAGATTTCCATTCATGATTCTCGCATGGTTGTACATACACGTTTTTATAGTGAAGTTGTTACACTTTAATGCTACGTGAAATTTACTTAACAGCCAACTATTCTTCTATTAACTAACTCTAAGTAACTGGTAGTTATTCCTTTAACTGCTTCAACTCCTTTCTTCGTAACTTCCTTGACTTGGGCTCTTTCTTTCTGCTAGCTTCTTCGTTCTTCCCGCCGACTTCTATCTGTTTCCTTTGCATGTATCATGCAGCTTTTGCTCTTTCTTGACTTTGTATCCGATTTTTTAGTTTATAAAAGTTCGGCGACAGAAACAGCGGCAACGAGCGACGGCGGGATGTGGCAGCGGGAGCGGCGAGACGAAAGGTATAGCTTATAAATACTAATAAACTCCAATGCTTGACAGTATTTATAAAATGATAGCTTATTGATGGATAATACATGCACCACATTACAATTATTTATTTTATTTTATATAGTTATTTTGATTCTAATATCTCAAAAATTATAATTGATAAAATTAATTTTATAAATTATATAAAAAATTAAAGTTTCATTTGTTTTTTTATTCATTTATTTGAAGTTATAAATAAAAATGAACAAATTAAACTTTAATTTTTATGCAATTTGTAAAATTAATAATATCAATTATAACTTTTTGAAATATTAAGAATCAACATAAATGTATAAAACAAAACAAATAGTACTAATGTGGATTAAACAAGAGCAATATTTACTAAGTGGTGCTCAAATAAAGTATATAGCATAATATTTCTTTCTAGTATTTGTAAAATACACAAGCATATACATATCACTCTTCAAATATTTAGTCATCAACTGTAATTTGTTAAGGTAATGGCTTCCATCAACTGAGGAAGTTCTTCTCCTTGAAGCTTTCAACAGTATCCTTGAGGCTCACCTCCGCAGCCATGAAACGCACTCCCAAACTTTCTGCTTTCTTCCTCGATACCTCGCCAATTGGATTGTCCTCCACCCTGCATTTTGCATAATAACACCATTTTTTACCCCCTTTCTGATTTACAATAGCATGACTTCTTATTCATTGCATCAACAGCACAACATTTATAGTTTGTGCAATCTACAACACCGATCTAACTTCCGATCAAATAAGAAGATGACATAACTGCCACACAAGTACACATGGACTAGTTCTCTAATAACCTCAAACAGTACGGTTGCATGATATAATACCATCAACTGTAAAAATCTTGTCAATTGCAACACCAATTTGAAATTGGATGAAATATTGGTTCTATGATATATATTTATAGTAGATTACACCTTAGTTCTAAAACAAGATTATAAATAATCAATATGAAAGAACTCGTGAGGAAAAAAAATCACCTTACTGGAGCATCCACGATGGAAGGATAAAGTTTATGCAAGAGCTGCACAAGTTGAAGGTGAGTCAATGATTCTCCAACCAGAAGATACCTGCCACTAGCTGAAGATTTCTCAAAACCCATAATATGCGCTTGAGCCACATCTCTAACATCCACGCATTGATAGAAAGGAAATCCAGGCTTTCCTGCTCCAAGGTTATTAATATCAAAATATGGTCATATATGTAAATATACCAAGAAGAATATCAATTTTCATACCTTTAATAACGTCCAAAACAAATTGTGAAGTAAAATTGAGAGTTGGCTGAAGGAGAGGGCCAAATACAATCCCAGGGTTCATTACTACCAAATCGATGCCATTTTCTTGTGCAAATTTCCATGCCGCTTGCTCTGCCAATGTCTTTGAAAGACAATACCATTCCTACAACCATGCTAAATTTCTTCAATACTTATACTTTGCCACCTTCCAACTGTAAGAATATAGCCCAAGACATGTGCTAAATATATATGTTCTAGTTCTAATTATGATACCTAAGTTTCACTTACAATTGCATACATAGCACATTGACAGAGAGGCCCAAAAGAATTGCTAAATCCCTCAAGCAACTTATTCACTTTCCTCGAATGCATTTTCAAAGCTCAAATCATGGTACATTATTCTTGAGAAAAAGGCAGAAATGAAACCTTATTTTCCTCGCAGAAAGCAGGATCGGAATGCCATGTTTCATCGACAACAACATCGGGGCCAATAGGTTTTCCGTTGTAGACGACTGATGCGGTAGACGAAGTCAACACAACCCGTCTAACGGATTTTGTTGCGCGACATGATTTCAACACGTTCAGAGTTCCCTTCACTGCCGGATCAATTAGGTCTGCCTGCAATTAAATCAACCAAATCAGAATTGGAAAAGCAGCCAGCAAATAGATTAAACAAATAGTGATAGTATGATTTAATCAACCTGCGGGTTTGAAGTGACAACGATAACAGGAGATGCTGTATGAAAGACGCCGACGCACCCGTCAATTACTGAATCAAATGATCCTTCCTCCAGTAAATCGGCTTCCAATAACTCTAACCTTTTCTCCGCTCCTTCCAGCGCCTTGAGATGCTCAGTTTTCTTGGGATCACCTGTTTTATACTATCCAAAATTATGAAAAATAAATTTGTCCCGAAAATTAGGATTTTTTTTCATCGAAGAAAGAAAATCCTATTGATGGAGCAAGGAGATAGAAGCGAGAGAAAGGAGGAAGGTAGATTCGACCCTAATCTACCCACAAATCCGCCATTCAATTGCTCTTGCAAACGAGCGCCGCTGGTTCTGATTTTGTGGATTTAGAGTCTAGGAGCGACAGATCCTTAAAATGTTGGTAATGATATTTTGATGTGGTTCAGTAGCTGCCGGCGAAGGAGATCATCTCCGGCATTGACGAAAATTTCGTTCGTTGCCATTACCGGCAATCCTGCATTTCTTTTCAAGTTCCTGTACTTGTTCTATTTTCATTTAAAATCTTGATTTTCGATTTATTTTATGGAGATAATTCTCATTTAAATCATAACTTTTAGTTGACTTCTGATTAATCCGATGACTTTTGAAACTACATAAAATTATTTTTTGCAATTATCCCATGAATCAAAATTTCGGTGAAATTGGTAGTAACGTATCGACCGGAATTCAACGAAAATTTATGATTTAAATGACAATTATCTCAACGACATCGTTTTGGAGAACGGATGTTTTGTCACGTCGTAAATTCCGGCTGAACGTCACCACCAATTTCATTATAATTTTGATATATGGGATAATTGAAAAAATATCAAAAGTTGTGATTTTATGTTCCACTTTCAAAAGTTATGGAATTGACCAAAAATCATATGATTTAAATGACAATTATCCATATTTTATTTGGTAAAATTTCAGATTTAATTGGAAATTGATCTTCATGATAAATAATTATTCCATTATTAGATTTTATAATTTATTAACTATTAACTGTTTTTCAAATAATCATCTTGATTAAGGTTTAATTACCCCACATCATGTTTTGTTAATTTATCAATTTTATTGCATGAACATCCGAAATTAATAATAAGTTACTAAACGACTTGACATTTTTACAAGAAAATGGTGCATCAGATACTCCAGTGGTAAAGTAATTTCATATAATTAATAAATAAATAAATAAATAACTTTTTCACGTCACCACAAATATTATAATTCCATCAACAAATGTTAACCAACATAACACCACATCTTGGTGTATATTCTTGTTTAATAAATTTACTTACTAAATACAACATATATTGGGACTTGGTACTCTAGATTATCATTGATAACTCATTATTAATATTCATATAAAGAATATTTTTTGACGGCTAAAGACAATTTAGTTGGTAAAACGTTTCATTTTCGATCAATAGATTGGAGGGTTCGAGTCACAACAATTATGAGGACAATTGAGAGAATCATTACTAATCCTCTTAATAAAAAAAAATAAAGAAATTATATTTTCTAAAATATTACATTCCAATTAGCACCAATTTTCCCTTCATCTTTAATATAAGATCTTATATTATGGCACATACATATGATTACTAAACCTTTTAAAGAAGAAAATAATCTAGAACTTGAGATACCAAATTTGAATTAACATAAAAACATTCATGTTTCTTTTCCTGTGGGATTATTATTCGTAGATATTACTTACATGTTATACATATACGAAGAGGGAGATAGAGAGTGTAGAGATACAGAGAGAGAGAGAGAGAGAGAGAGGACTGACTGAGGTTGCGAACAGTGGCTTTAACAGTGTATCCTCGCTGGAGCAGGAGTTTAACTAACCATGATGCAACGTACCCAGATGCTCCTGTCACGCACACCACTTCTTCAACTCCTCTACTCATCCTGTCTCTCTCTCTCTCAATCTCTCTCTCTCTCTCTCTCTCTCTCTCTATCTATGCAGAGCTGGTTGAGTGCTTGTTTTTATGATGGTTTGTCGTGAACTAATGAAGACAAATCATGTGTTATTTTCAGATAGGTTTCCTGAAATTTCTTCCACGTAAGTAAACGTGTCGGATGCAAGACCACAAAGTAAGTGATATATTCACGAGATTAATTATATGTTTTGACAAATTTACGCTATTTTCAGTTGCTAATTTACTTCGATTGAACAGAAACGTAATTGGCCTTTACCTTAACATAAAATGACCTTACTTAATTTTACCGTACGTAAAATCTTACATGCTGTTCTATTTAATATTTATTAATTATATCCAAATCACTACAAAAGAAGATTATTTTTCAATAAAAAGTACAGGAAGAATGCTGACATAATTAAATTCAAATGATAAACAATGCTTGAATAAGTTGTTGAACATGGGCATAGGCGGACCACAAGAGAAATTAAGCGTGACCACCAGATTAAGGGCAAAATTCTTGATGTGGGAGATTTCACAAAAAAGGTTCCCGAAATTAGAATTTTTTTTTTTAGTTCCAAAAATGGAAAAAACGGAACGCATGAGCCTCATGCGTCTCACTGCTTGCAGTCAAATCCCAAACCTTCTGTGAACTTTTGCTGCAATTATTCCCTGGATTTGACGCATATCTGATTAGAGAGCACCACATGTGCCACACGCCATCACTACAAACAATGTCCCAAGAATTGCATGCCCTGGAAATGAACCCATCTTTCATGCAAAAGTCAATAATGATGGCTTATGAAGGCGGCAGCGGCAGTGATAATGCAAAAGTCAATAATGATGGCTTATGAAGGCGGCAGCGTCAGTGTTACAGTGAGACGCATGAGCTTAACGCATCTTCACTTAAGTAACGACACATGAGCCTCATGCATCTTTTACATTTTCGGAACAAAAAAAAAAATTTCCCATTTTCGGAACTTTTTTTGTAGATTCTCCTATATCTAGAATTTTGCCCCAGATTGAGGGAGCAACTTAACAAGTGTTCCGTAAAATAAAATTCTAAATAATTTATAAGCTCCTAAAAATAAATTTCTCACCCCAATTTAAGTCTAGTATTGACTTCCGTCCTTTGAGCTACTATCGACCTTTTTTCATAATTTTATAAGCAACAATCATTTTCCAAAATAATTGGGATTTTTTGTCTCGCGCTCTAACTCACAATTCTTGCTCTAGTTTATAAGTTGTATTATCCAAATGTTTTGACAATTTATAAGCTTTCGGGACACTACAACGTGTAAACCACATAAAAATATCTTATAAGTTATTTAAGCTTCTAAGCTCTCTAAGTTAAGTTTTTTTTTTCCTAAAACATTCCTAAAGATGAGGGGATTAGACAAACCCCGAACCCGTCAATATCAAACATCAAGGATCTCATACTCGAAGCTAAGTTTAGCCAAACACCCTTTAGTTTTCACAACATAGATTTGTCATCCAACCACTCCTAATGATGATTGATAAATTCTAGCTAATTAGACATTGGTAATATTAATTTTGATCAATATATCGTATATTTTGGGAATTGAGAAGTGAGATACGTTTAGTCGTCTTCTTTGTAGCTCTAAATAGATGTTTGATATGTGAATATCTATGTATGTTCAATTCTTTATTTCATACTATAATGCAGCAAAGATCATGAATATATGCATAATGCAATTGTCTCTTACACTTTTAGAATTTTATCCAGATTTAGTGGTTATAAAATTGCGTAGCGTGCGTTAGAAATTGATTTCCCATCATAAACTAATGCTTAATTTAAATAAAAGCCAATTTCTATATTTTACACTAATTTCAGACCAAGACGAAATCCGGGCAGCTCGTTCGAAACGCACCCCTCCTCGGACGAATGTCATGATCGCAGAAATGTTGGCGGTAGTTGAGGGCATCATCTTTTGCATGGAGCACCACCTCACACCGTTTGAACTCTTCACGGATTCAATTCTGACTGTGAAACTAATGACGGCACCAATAGGAGATCTGCAGGAGTTTTTGCCGGAGGATGTTGTGGATATTGTTCGGACGGCTAAAGCTAATGTACTTGTGGGTATTAACCATATTTGTCGTAACATTAATAGGGCAGCTCACAGATTAGCCCATCTTGTGACCTCTGGGTCTGACAGTTTTGTATGGACTTCGGGTTTTCCTTCTTGGCTATTGCAAATAGCTCAGGAAGACGAAAACTGTAGCATTCAAACAATCACCTTACTTCGACATACAGCTAAACTAATTAGACACAAATATCAGAATTAATCGGCGACGCACACCTCCTTCAAGTTCGTTAGAGCCGATGAAGAGAGAGAGATCATCGTCGGCGTCGCCATTACTCGCTGGAAGCGAGGAGCTCCACGGCAGCGACTCCAACCGTTCGAGCTGCTGGTCCAACTCGCCTCGAGCTCGCTTCTTCGACTTCCGATAAGCTTTCTTCCTCTCGGCAGACTCCGACACCATTTTTGCACTGTGAAAGCTCAAATTGAACTGAAACGATGAGGGGGGAAATGAGAACGTTTTTCTGTTCGTAAAATTCGATTGCTTTTTGCCTCAGAATTTTTGAGAGTTGATATGTTCGATTTTCTGTTTGAGAATATGGGCCGAAGGCATGATTTTATGTTGGCCTTAATAGACCCAATATGAGTCCGATCATTCGGGCGGTTCGGTTTGAAATCCGACAAAACCGAACCTGAATTAGTTTTCAAAATCCAATCTGAACAAAGTGTTAGTATTATTTGATTTGGTGCGGTTTAAACCAATTTCTTTTCTTAGTTGATTACACGCAATTTGGCAGCCAAATTGCCAATTGAATTGTTGCGAGCCTGCGATTGAATTGCTGAGAGAGAGAGAGACGTGAGGTAGAGCAGCAACAGCCGAACAGCGAGCGCAGAGGACGGAGAGACGAGAACGGCGAGCGCAGCCCAGAGAACAGAGAGGCGCGGTCCTATACGATAATTAGTAATAGTAATACAAATGCTCTGACCATCCATTTTCTAATTAACGTTACATGATTATTTGGTATGCTTGCCTTGCATTTAATTTTTTTATTTCTTGATCTTTTTGTTTCTTTCTTTGCACAATACATATATTTTCCAATTTTGGTCCAATTTTCTTATCTATAAATATGCAATATCAATCTTAATTCTTAAATTAGATATCCTGAAAATACTTTTAATTTAATATATGATATGTTAAAGATAGATTTAAAATATAGAAATCATGACCATTTATTAATTCTTAGTATATCGATAGGCGATAGCTATTATTGTAGGATTTCATATTTTTATGTATCGACAAAAAGAAAATATTTCGCTAACTTTTTTTCATAAATTTTTATAGTTGATTGTTACATACTATTCTTTCAGTTTCATTTTTGTTTTTTTTTTGGCACGGAAATTAAGAAGACATTTTTTTAATCCTTATTTATTGTATGGCCTACACGATTAGAATTTTTTTTATTGTTAATAAATTCATTAATTACTCTCTCTTTCTCTCTCCTCACAAATACCGCAATGCTTGGACGTCTCTCTTTTATTACTGGACAAAAATTGGTATCTGAAACTCATCAATCACAACCCCTCCTTCCTATTCGCATCGCATTTCCATTTCATGGAGATGCAGCAGATCTAGTGGGTTTCAGAAAATCTAGAGAGAGCTAAGCAAGATCCACTCTCACAGCAAAACTGATCCTCGTCGGCGGCCGTGAACCTTCATTTGCGGCGAATGGAAGGGGAGCTCTAGCAAGAATTAAATCTGGAAATTTGTACATGATTTTTTTGTACTTTTTTAATTTAGGCTAAAAATTAACTATAAGGTCAAGTTGGACTAAAAAATCATTATATTATATGGTCAAAGTCCGTACTGTAATTTAACAATAACCCAATTAATGTAAAAATACAAGATCAAATTTCTTAAAACAAAAAAGCAAGTAACTAAAAACACATTGCTATATATAATTGTGGGATATGTATCTAACGGTGTAAAGATGCGACAAGTAAGCTTAACATAAGTGTTTGTATCATAATAATAAAATACCACCACATAATCATTCATGTAAGTAGTGAATAGATAAAAGTGACAATTATTTAAAAAAAAATTGACCAACTATTTTTTATCCATTAATTAGATAAAAGACCAAAGTGATAATTATCCCCATAAATATAATACTTATACTAAGGAAAAATGACAATGTAAACAGTGAAATTTCAATTGAGCTCCGATAAAAATGTAATTATAAATGTAATATATTTTTAAATTATTCAAGAGAAAATGAAAGTTGAAATTCATTGAATTTGTAATTGAAACGTACACTTCACTTTCTTTTCTTCTTTGAGTACCTAAAGTATTTTTCAGAACTATATCTAAAAAATGATGTCACTCTGAACTTATAATTTTTTAACGCTGCATAGTGTGGCCATCTTATTATAAAATTAATAGAATATCTTTTAAGGGGGAAAGCACCAAAACATAAAATATTATTGCACCACTCAATTACGTTAAAATAAAAAGTGCGACATACAAATCATTACATCATCAGAAAAATACAGCAAAATTTACTAAAAATACCCAAAAGCACTTGCTCCTTTGCTTGAAGAGAAGCCCAATAAAGCTCATCGCAAAAAGAGTCGATCGATACTCGTATGGCTATGAGATTCATTCACCACATGTACAATGTACATGTATAGCCAAAAAGGGAGTCGGAGAACACCTCCATCGACAAATATTTTGCACAAGACAAAAGCCAATGTCTATCAACATAGGGTGAAGCTCTCCCACGAGATAGTCTCGATATTGCATTGATTAATTAATAATTATAAATTGATAAAGCATACCCCTGCATTATTAAAACTTAATTTGTGAATATTAAACTCTAATCAAATCCTAATTAACACCCAACTAACCTCTGAAATTCTTATTTGACGACCTAATTAACATTAATTGATATTAACTAAATGTTTTCAAAACTCTCTAGAAGCTCATATTATCAATTATTATTCTTAATAATACGAAACACGACACCAATCATCTAAAGACATACCATTTTTATTACGAGTTGGATCAGTCATGTGGTGACCCCTTCCATGAATTTTGATAAATTACTAAAGGTTTGGAACAATATTTCATGTACTAATTATCAAAAGTTTTGGCATAAACTTTCATGTACTGGAAACTTATGTTCATAAGTTTCAATATTGATCGATCTTATTCTGTCGGGTTTACCAGATTCGGATATGGACTTGGAATTTAGAAGGTTGCACAAGGGATTTTTACGTGGTTCGATCGTTAATGAGATCTACGTCCACGGCTCAAAGCGTTTGAATAGTATATTCTTGCTGCGTAATACAAAGATCGGGTGTCCAATCCCTTTTTCGTCTAGTGTAATCCCTATTTATAGTGTTACATGGGCCTTTGCCCGAATTACTGAGTCATTATAGCGATTTGACGGTTACAGAGATCGTGGGGGCGGTTTCCGAGATCGTGGCTGGCGGTTAGGAAGTAGTGGAGGTAGTGGGCAGTTGTAGCCGAGCTTCTACCTTCCTTAAGGCCGAGCTGCATGTCTCTGGTTCGAGCTCCCCTATGGCCGAGCTTCTTGTGGGCCGAGCTTTATTCCAATGCCTACTTATGTTGGGCCTATTAGCTTGGGCCGTATCCTATCATCATATATCACTATAGTATGAGAAAATACATCTCACTCGTACAGACTTGAAATCAAAAATTCTTACTAAAAAGAGTCTTTAAATTTCTCAATAACTTATTTTCTTGTTTCTGCGTTTTGGTTTGTTGATTGCGCGGGTATCTTTACCTGCCTCTCTTATTAGGAATTGACTTTTCTAAATACATAATTGGAGGGATATGTTAAATAGACCGTTGTTTCGGCGAGTTGGAAAAAAAAAACACTTCATACGAAATTAAACATTTTATACAACATTAGTTTAATTCTTCCGTGGAAACCATGGAACTTCTTGAATTTATAATGTCATGTCATTGTTACCAAAATTAAATACCAAAAGTTATAAAATCAAGTCATCAAAACCTAATCTTTTAATTAATTAAGATTACTTAAGTATTTGGTATTTTAATATGATAGTTACCAACTATATCCTAGATAATTAGCAAATAAATTATTCAAATAAATAAATATAGTATTTTTTTAGAACTCAAATAAATATAGTTTAAGCACAAGTTATCTACACATACCATGACTTTAGGGCACCCATAGTGCAGCCGCATTCGCGTGTGTGATTGTGGCCGCCGCGTTGCGGCTGCACTGCACGGGGAGAAAGGCGACGGGCGGCCACGACACACGCCAGCTGAGCGGTAAACCGCTTGGCTGCGCAGCCTCGGGAAGACTGCAGCAGGGTGAGCGTCGATCGCTGTATTTTTTAATCCAATTTAATACAAATTTTCCTATCTATAAATACTCATACCCACTTCATGCATTCTCATTCTGAAATTCAATTCTCATTCTAAGTTCATTTAAATTCTCCCAAATTCTCATTCTAAAAATTTTTCCCCAATTTTCCTCAATTCTCCATTGATGCCCTCAGAAACGATTCTAATTCTGATTCACTTGAGAAAGAGAAGACGATAATTGATGTGGTACTGAAGGCCCACAACTAGACACAACGAATGAGGGCTGCTAATGTGTCGCCTCCGATGCCTCGTACTCAAAGGACGTAATTCTACTGAGAGCGTGATATTGTCGTTCAACGCCTCGTTGGTGATTATTTCTTAGACGAGTCACAATGGGGTCCAAATGTTTTTCGTCAAACTATTTTTTCCCGGGGCCGTCGAGGCCTTCCACGATACATATTTGAGAAGGTCGAAACTGAAATTTTGTGAATGGATTGTGAGTGCTGAAGTTTAAAAAGTGAAATATTGACGTGGCAGCTGAAAAATGGAGTTTGTGACATGAATTTTTGAAACTGAACTATGGATGACCTTTGTGTTGTTGATCTTAAATAAAGACTTTATTTGCAATTTGGTCTATGACGAATAAGAGAAGTTTTTATGACTTTGTTTAAGCAGTCTGAATTTGAAAATTTGGTTTTAAATTTTGCATTTATTTCTTAGGTGATTTGGAAGTCGAACTTTTCGTCTTGACTTTTAAATATTATACGTATAATAAGATGCGGAATGATAATATGGATTTTTTCTATCTAAAAAAGAAATAAAAAATTGCAAGTTATGTGGAGGTAAAGCAAAACTAGCATTTTGAGTTTTCACATGATTCCAAATTGTGTATGAACAATAAGGTTATTAATTCAGTTGTAAGAATATGTATTGTAGAAATAAACATTATTGTTATATAAAGAATCGTAATTGTTGTTATATATTACAAAAAATTGAAGCTTAAAATAACTATATACTAGACCAAGGATAATGAATTATTAATTAAAAATATAAATAAAATAAAATAATTAAAACCTAATTAAATTAATGAAGTCAATTAATACAAACATACAACTGCTAATGAGGTCAAGTGGCAAAATGCACCATAAGACTCTCCATAGCAATAGGTCTTGGATTCAAATTCCACCTACGTATTATGTAATATATTTCCTGCATTATAATGGCTTAATTAGGATGGAGCTACATGAGAGCTTTGGAGGCCCATGCCCCCTCCCCATATTTTAAAAATAATAGAAATATTTTATTAATTTTATGTTATAATTATAATTTTTTTAACAAAAAAAATTATTAAATTAGCTAAATTTGGTAATATGAAAATTCATCTCCTCCTAAAACTTAAACCCCACAACTAATTTTTGTCTCTCTCTCCTTATTATTATTCTTTGTCCAAAATTAATATTAAGAAGTTGTAATAAAAATATAATTTTTTGAAATTTGTTAAATTTCTGTAAGTTTGCGTTTTAGTTTATGTTTTGATTTTAAGAGAAATTTTGTTGATGAAGATGTGAAATGTCTTTTTGGAACCCCAAACATAAGATATGAAATGTCTTCTTAGGCCCCTAACATGAAATATGTCACTAAATATAATGGTGCCATCTATATAAAATACAATACTTTAATTACTATGACACATATACATTTCACATATAATTCTAAAAAAAGGGTAGTGATTTTGAGACATAATGTCTTTACCATAATAGGGCTTAATTAGTAATTTTGTATTATTTTATATTTTTAGTAAATTTTAAAATTTATGGTATTTTGTATATAGACCTTATTACCCTCTATGTATTAAG
>JAYDZE010551670.1:0-13468 GCA_034509125.1 Monilaria moniliformis | reverse complement strand
AGCATCTTCAGCAGCTGCAGCTAAAGCAGCTTCAGTTAAAGAATTCAGATCATTAGTGGTCCCAGTAGAAAGTTGTTTAACTATAGCTACTACACCATCATCTTTCACACATTCAGCTAAAGGTCCATCTATGTTCTCATTGGCTATTTTAGTTCCATCTGTATCATTAGCCTTAGTGACTTGGTCTTGTTTCTTCAATTTCTCAAAGCAATCTATTATCTCATTCACTGCACGGACAAAATCAGTGCCTTTTCCGTGGCGCCTTCCTAATAGAGTCACCTTCTTCTCTTCCGTGAATTCTTCTACATCAGCAGGATTACAGAAAGCACTGTACAAGACCCATTTGAAAAAAGGGGGTCATAAACAGTAACACAGGCCGTGATAATGTTTTAACCAGAATATCAGCTATCTGCATGCACTTCTAATGTAGCATTAAACAGACATGCAAATAAAAGTATAGTTCCATTTTATGGCAACTCATTCAAATCTTTTATGGAATTGGATCTTAATAAATAATACTTCCTCCGTCCTAGAAAATAGTGCATACTTTACTATTTTGGGACGTCCCACAAAATAGTGCACACTTCTTAACTTTTCTTTTTTGGACAATTTCCCTTCATACTTTACCCTCATTATGCACACCTATTTACAAAAAAAAAAATGGCCCTTATCTATATTAACTAACATAAAAATAACAAAGTGGAGCTCATCTCCATTCACAAAACACACTATCTAAGTTCTATTAAAATCTGTGACGGAGGGAGTAAGAATTAACTTAGGACGTTTAGCAGATGCGTACGGCTCCATAGTGTCCACACTTGAGAACACAAAAACTCATGGTAATAAATCTATCGTGTTTGTTTGCATGTTCAGGTCTAAAATTGATAGAAAGTGATGATAAGGTAAAACAATATCATAAACCTAGTATCTAAGCAACTTATAGAGAGCACGTGGTGTTAGGAGCTTTTGAGGCATCTAATAACCAATAACCACAGAAAGAAAGCAAAATAGCAATTCCTTCAAAAAATTCTAGAGATTGATCCATCCCACTTTCCATCCAACCCATTAATAGCATGCATATTCACTAAGGGAGTAATGCCAACTGATAAAATATAATATAACAATAAGAAATTAATAAGAAAATGATTCCCCAGATAAACCCTTATATAAATAATTCGCATAACTGACAAACATAATTTAGACAATTCAATAAAATATGATTCCATTGTTCTCTTCACTGGACATTTAAACCAGGCTAGATTTCATCTCTAGCTTACCTTATGTGTCCAAAAGTTTGGATGTAATGTTCTCAAACTGGAACAAAAATATGTAAAAGGTTATTAACACTTGGATAATAATATAATTACAAAATTGGATATCATTTACCTATTTGCATACATATACATATATATATATATATGTACAATTAATTTTAGATTTTACTCTAGTTCAAGGAATAAGATACATACATTACCGAAACAAAATGACTTGACTCATCAGAATTATGTTTGCTGAATCAGCAAAATACTCTTTAAACTAATAATAATTAACTTCCTGATTGACTAATGCATGTCTAAACTAACGAAATTTCAGGGTTTCAACATTATTAATTTATAGAAGTTCTACTGAACCATGTATAACTTATACATTATAGACCATTAGTATTTGTTTAAGTACATCAATGTCGATGCATGTCTAATAGTGCAGATAATAAATACCACAGATAGAGACCAAAGCAGCAACATAGATGTACAGAAACTAAATTGGTACAAATTAAAGAAAGTTCATGTAACAGAGATACTAAACATGCAGTCAGAGAATGATAGTAGTACTAAAGGTGTTGTGCTAAATAATAGTATCAACAAGGATACACAAACAAAGGAATTTATAAGCACGTACTATGGGAACTTGATAACAAGGAATCCAATAAAGAAGCCCATTGAGTTAATCTATTAAATATAGTTTTATCAGAATAGGAATTTCATAAATCAATGAAAAGGTAAACTGAAGAACAAAGGGGAAATTTAGTAATTTTAAAGCGATATAACCTGAGAACGCAATAACTCACATTTGTTCGGTCCCAAAAAAATGTACTACTACTTTCTTCCAGTCAGCAGTGTAACCCCACTTTTCTGGCTCACTCACCTGCCATGGAAAATTGGGAGAAACACCCCGTCAGCACTGTTTTAAAACTTTGAATAGCTCCCTGAAAAAATTATTTGTGGAGAATCGAATTGGTATAGTATGTGAATCATGTCTGATGTCCATCCAAAGCATGCTCCATAAAACAATAGGATCATAACCCTACTATAAACAAATTTGCCCAATATAGTAAGTTCATTAAGTAAAGTTATATGCAAAGATGTATAAAGCTATAAGATTTGTGCTTAGGCTTGCAAACCTTCATGCATTCCCAAAACCCACAAAACTCTGAACCATATAGGATAGAAAACTATGATCTAACTGATTAATACATTCCTTTCTCCAAATTTAAAAGAAGAACTCTATAAGATATATGAATCATGGCATGGTAAGATCAATGGGGGTGATATTCATTTCTCATCCCAGTTCATCTCTACTCCTCTCTTTTATTAGATACGTCAAATCCATTTATGCTTCTATAGTTGTTCTCTAATGGGGCCTAAAGGTGAAATAACAAGGGTACCATGCAACAAATATTAAAAAAAAAAAACACAATAAGAAAAATACCTTCTTCTATATCTTATTTAAATTTATTTGATCAATTTCAATAAATGTCATCAGGATGCATAAATTCAATTCTAAATAGGAAAAATGAAACAAACGCCATATGAAAGTCTTTACTAGCATGCTCGGATATATAACCAAGTCGTATATGGTAAACTTTTCCGATTACTTACTAAACTAACATCCCAATATGTCTTGGGTGGTATGGTCCGACAAGTTCACACCAAAAACCTGATCCTACCAGAAGTCAAATACTACTGTTATATTCTAGCGCTGTCAACAACCAGGAAGCCACTTACTAGCAAGACTAATAGTAGACCACATAAACATTAGCAAGTTCCCAAGAAGGCAAGAACTCACGGTAATCTAATCCAATCTCCGAAGATTCCTTAAAAACAACTTGCAAATACGTTTCTCAAGTTCTTTAGAGACAAATGCTATCTTACCAAAAATCAACATTAAGTTCGCTTGCAAACCTACTTCAAGAGGGCAAGAAAACAGATTCCAAGCCAAAATCACAACTATCACATCAGATCCATAGATACCACAAAAACAACGCAAAAAAATCCAGAACTGTAACAATATAACTAGCAAGCACTAGAGCCTCGCTAAACACTCCCCGACCCCACCCCCAAAAAAAATCAAAAAAAAAAAAACTAGCAACAAGTATTCCGCGCAAAAGGAAAATTAAAGACATACCGTCGCCGGCCACGCCGGAAATCCTTTGACTTTAGCAAGCACAAGATCGCCTACCTTCCACTTCCGCTGGGCGGCGGCTGCTGCCGCAGCTTTATTGGCACCTTTTCTCCGGCTCGGCGCCATTCAACTACTACACCAACTAATTATTCCCAGACATTTCAAGATCAAATCAAGCAACAACACAAAACCCTAGTATCCTACTCTAATTTTTGCATGTACCGCCAATTATTTTTCCAAAAAAGAAATTGAGTGTTAAAAAAAAAGAGCTTCCTCACTCATATATAATTAATTGAGTACAGTGAGTTCAATGGAGTAGACAGAAAAACCCTAATCCACAGCACAGAGCGTTCGGTTGGGGTAGTAAGAGAATGGTGTTAGCCTTGTTGGGTGAGTGTTTTGTGGAAGGAAAGCTGTGAGAATTTGGAAAAAACAGATGTGAATGTGTTGGTTTGTTTTAAGGAAGGGGTTGGCGCTATCGTGCGCCGCTGTAGAGACTGCATTATCATTCACATACGGGATTTTGGATTTTGGATTTTGGCCCAAATCCATTTACATATGGGCCGGACTTTGGGCCCATTACTGTTTCTATTAGGTTGAATGAGATCCCAAGTTCGAAAATCCCAAATCATTGCTTGCCTTCAACCAAATAGTCGTTTGTGTAACCCCATGATTCTACAAAATTATAGTATGAAAATACTAATTTGAGAATCTTGGTTAATTACACAAAAAAATGATTAATTATAGTTTGTGATATAAACTTTAGTCGCTTGTTTGATTTATGACCCCCAATCTTAGTTTATTTCTAAAATAGTTTGAACTTTGTAATATTATTTAACTATAGTCAGCATCAATAATCCCTGACATCAAAAATCTAACTAGATTCATCCGTAAAATGTGTTATTGAGTAGATTACTTTCAACTAAGTCATGTCTTATAACTATACATTTTTTCCCATTATTCTAGTGTATGGTTTAGAAGGCCTGGTCTCCAAAAGGTGCGATGTCTGTAGCTATTGTGTGGAGATCTAAGCTTGAAGATCTGGATTGAAAGCATAACGAGTTATATAGATGTCAACTTACTATTGAATGTTGAGGAAGAACACTGTGACAAAATAGTCATATTCGACATCTCAACTCTTAAAGCTCTTTCATTTGCACTAAATGGTCTCTTAGGTGACATTCCAACCAATTGGTGCACAAACTTTCCCTTTCTTGAGCAACTTTACGTTGGTGGTAATCACTTGAGCGGGCGAATACCCGAATCCATTTCCAACTGCTCTCAACTAAGAATCTTCGATCTCGGCCTTAACAAATTCACTGGCCTCTTCCTCACCACTCTCTGGAAGCCTAAGATTCCTCGAATTACTGAAAATCTGTACGACAAGAATCTGACAATTGGATCAACATCATCTTCAGAAGTGAGCTTCATTACCTCATTGGCCTTAATACTCTCCATGGCACTCTTCCATCTTCCATCTTCCATCGGGATCTTCCCATCTCCAAATATTCTCTGCATTTGATTGTACAATAAAAGGCAGGATTCAACTCTTTTTATCTGACAATGACCGTAATATTCCAATTGTTGTGAAGCACTGCTTGAGCTCCAGGTCTTGTACCTAGATAACAACAACATGACAAGTCCCATTCCAAACGATCTGTGTGATCTAGAGAGCTTGTCTGAATTGTATTTGACTAGAAATCAGTTGTCCGGTCCAATCCCAGGATGTTTAGGAAATATCACGGCCCTATGCCATATTTTGCTAGACTCAAAGATGCCGGCTTCACAGTGGCGGATCAAGACAACAAATATAGGGGGGCGGAAAAAAAAAATATAATACTTAAATATATTTTTTATAATAAAGTAAATAATATATTACAATTCAAGTAGCACTAATGTCTGTTGACCGCGACAACTGACTTCTACGAGTATCTATAGCTTGAAAACATTTCAAAAAAAATTCATTAGAAACCGTAGTGAATATAGATCTTTCATTGTATGACACCAAATTGTCGTTCAACCAATCATCTCCCATCCTATTTCGTAGGTCGGTCTTGACAAATTTCACGGCATAAAATACTCTTTCAACAGATGCAGTAGCTACAGGTAAGAGCAATACCAATTCAATCAAACGATAAACTAATAGAAAAATTCTATCTTTTTTAGTTTCAACAATATTTCGAGAAAGGCTACCCAAATCTTCAATATCAATCAATCGTGCACGTCTTCTCACAACATAAAAAAAAAAAAAAATAGCTGTTCGGGAGGCGCCGGGACGGGGGACGGGGGTGGGGGGTGTGGGGGTGGGGGGCGTGCGTGATGGGGGGTGGGGGGGTCGGCCGCCCCCCCCCCAAAATCCCCCACGGGGATGTGTCCATTCCGTGTTGCGAATTTTTTCCACTCAATTTTTATAAGAGGCAATCTGGCCGCATGCTGCTGGGCCCATCCCCTTTTTATTTATTTATTTATAACTCATTATTAATTAATATAATAGTAATCAATTAATTATAAAGTAGCAGATAAGCTTGTTTAACATTGACGGAGAAACTTTAGTTATGTTAAATTTATATCTACTACTTTCATAATAGATTCTAATTAGCGAAGAGAAAAAGTGAAATCGAAATAATATTAAAAAATACATATCATGTATATTCTTATTGAAAATTTTAGGTAAATAAAAAATATTCATACAATTCCATATATTTAAAATTTATATATTTCTACACTTCCAAAAAGTGATTTTGCTTTTTTATTAGCCCCAAACTCTTATACTAATATCTCCTTAATTAGGTTTACTCCATTCGAAATTCGTTAAGAAATATATTCCCGTACACGTCTTAAATCCTATTACAAGAGGTTTTACTATCCACTTTCATTTATAAACCCATATAAAGCGAATAAGTGCTGGTGTATGTGGGAATACAATAGTTCAAATCTTTTCGTTGCTTATTGCTCAAGTACAAGCTTGGACTACTCGGTTTATAGCTTGGTCTTGTTGACTGTTATAAGTTGGCTTAGCTACTCGCGATTGTCTTTGTGCAAAATGTGATAACTTAGCTACTCGCGATTAGACAACCTTCTTAGTGCAAGTTGGCTGTGTGAGGCAGCTAGTTTCATGAAGTGATATGCTAGTTGTGTGTAGTGCATTCTCTTTGTGCAAAATGTTACGACACACAGTTTTAACATGGTTTAGAGTAAACCCTTCTACATCCACGATCTAGTAACACTAACCGGGACCTCTTGCATCTAATGCAAGGAATCTACTTCTTGTTTGATAGATTGTTGCTTTCAGTTGGTAAGAATGTAACCTTATCTTACCCACAAATTCACTATATGTGACCGATTCTACTTCTCTTTCAGATTATGAACACTTTGTCGCTTACTTACTTCATTCTTTTAACTCTCAACTCCTACTTTCTAAGTAAGTGTTAAGGCTTGAAGGTTGTTCCAACTATGTGATCAAATCATTACATATAAAGAAAAGTCTATTAATGGGTTGCTCGATCTGAGCTTGGGATGTTTGGAGCTTGAGTTTAGATCTAATGGAATGTATGTGTGATAACAAGTAATAGCATAATGAAAACGTTGATGTTGATTCCCATTGTTTACTTTGATGTTAGAATACTTGAGAGTATGAGTTCTTGAGAGCTTTATCGTTTTTGTTCGCAACGTATCGGTAATCTTCAAAGGTTAGAAAACTTCATCTATTCATAGGTCTCAATCTAAAATAATGTTGGTGGAGTATCACTAATCAAGACCCTTGACATTGATATTCTTATTGTTCGAATATGTAGGTAGTTGTTTACCTATCGTGGTCGTCATTTGCAACCTTGTAAGAGATTTCTGCAACATCGAATTTGCTCTGTAGAGGTTTAAGGGTATGAAAGATCACTTTTGCAGTCCGACAAGAATAGTTAGGTTCATGCTAGTTCCATTGGTCCTTGCTATCTACAAGTCAACTGCCTTCATGTTGCGTGTCTATGACATAACAATATTCTAGTATAGCTATGTCATTACTAGATCTTTTACCTATTGTTTTATTAGTTGTATTCTTGTCTACCGTCTTATCTTCTTATTGTTTCTTCGATGTTTCAACATTTAGCGTATTTCTAGGATCTTGGTCCTAGCTGAAGGCTTGTAGCTGTTTTTCTTCATAGTTGGGCATCCGAAGAAATTGTGAAACTGATACCTGGATGATCAGTTCTCCCTTAACTGAATTCCTGCAAATAAAAAGACTTAGTTTCAGTCCTAATAGTTGAGCTATGACCTATGGTTCATCATCAGAGGTTTTGGTATCAATCAATTAGACCAGACTAAAATTCAATAATACTTATTAGTTTCTTAAACACAATTAAATTTAAATTGTGGTTATTCAGTTATGGATCATTCAAATTGAAATTTAATTCTAATTATAAATTTTCAGCCTTAACACTATCAATTTTTTTGTTTTTACAGACCAACTCATGAATTTCGAACTGAATTAGCATCTCTAAGTGAATGATATAAGTGGCATGCTTCATGCTTGTGAGTCTACATACTAGTGAAATAACTACTTGATCCATGACTAAGAGGGAAATAAACCAACATTGAAATTGACTTTTGAATAGAACATCTTAAGCTAGATAAATAAAGGCTAAACTAAGATTTAGGAAAAGATTTGCTCAGTGAAAATCCAATAAGAAATCAATGGCAACTACTAAGTTCTTCGCAAGCTTTATAATATCCAAATCCACAATAGTAGAGTTCACAAAATGCAAGAAAAAAAAACAACTCACGATAATTGAAGCTAAAAAGAGTTCAAGATAAAATGAAGGCAATATAACAGTGATTCTTGTTCCCAAAATAAGTTGTAAAATGCAGCAGATCTCTTCCTCTGCCCAATCCCATCATGGCACAGTTTGTTGTTTTTTCCAAGTCTGCTTGGTTCCTGGTCCAATGAGAGAGAAAATGAGTGCAGATGGAATTGTGTGTGTGCAAAGTGCTTGGGGATTCCTTCTCTCTCTTTCTTTCCTTTATATTGCGACTGATTCTCTTCTCTTCCAGCTAGGTTTCCTCTTCTCTCTATTCTGGTTGGACTTTTCTATCCCTCTTCGCAGCTAGTAGTGTCAGCTCACAAACTTTGGAAAAAGGACAACTTTGTTGTAATGCAGCCCTGATTCAACCTTCAGACCGACCAACTTGATGCTCTTTTGGCAGTTTTTATGCAAAACTTGATTTATTGCTTCTTTTTATCCTTTTTATGTACATTCCTTGTCTTTTTTTGCTCTTGCACTCCAATCTCATCTTGTTCTCATTCCCTACGCATAATCACCCATTAAACATAAATTTGTCTCTTAAAAGCTTGAATTGACCCCTAATTCCTAGCAACAAATGCGCCTTATCACACACACACACACAAATATATATATATATATATATATATATATATATATATATATATAAAATAAAGAGACACAAATACTCTCACACACATGCACTTAAGGTCGTTTCAACCTGCGTCATATTGATTAGAAGAGAAGCGTGTTACCAACTAATATATGCTTCATCGTCTCTATATGAGTTAATGTATAATGATCATACAATTTATGTAGTACTGCCCATATCAGTTAATATGACAGTAATACATATATCACAATATGGTCATTATATACATATTTACAAGTTCTTTTTGGGACATTAAAGCGGTGGGTAAAAAAGAAGATCGATAACCTTTTTTCTACAGTCGTATTTTCCTCTACTAAAGAAAATCATATACACATATCATTCGGTATTTTTTTGAAAAGATTTTGTTTTTGCACCCGTCATCGCCATAATTCCAATCCTAGCACGAACATAAATGGCTGTGGTAGTACATCAAATCATCCAAGTAGGGTTTAGTCATATGCCCACTCGTACGCAGGTGGTGACCATTTCATCCATTTCAAAGCATTGTCGCGACATTTTGAAAAAATGACAAATTACAAAGAAAATAAAAGCAAAATAATAAAATAGAATATAAAATTCTTGAAGTAAAAAACAAGGTGAGGTGGGGAGAGAGGGGGAGGCAACTAACATGGTGGTGGAGTGGCACCAACTTTATGCAGACAAAAAGTGGGGCAATTGAGTTCATTTTTCTAAAACAAGAAATCAGTTGGAAGTGATATACCCAGCAAGATTGGACCTTAACACAAACCAATGTTCTCAACAAATCCCAAGGGATAGCAGCATCTGTATCTTGTTCCAATCTAATGTAATGAACCCACTAAACTACAGCTACAATATATGTCGTTATCCACTGCATATAAATATTGCTCAATTTTATAGATCTTTGCTCTCTCCTGTTTTTTACTCAATATTATTTTGGTGGGACTCATCATCTGCTTACAATGGGGTACAAACACTATATCTTCGATGGCTTTGGAATTTTTTTTGTGAGAAATGGCTTCAAGAAAAAGCGTTGTTCCCACAAAATATGTATACAAGATTAAATCTCAGATTATCGGATTGAAGAAAATTAAGTGGATAGCATCAACTACTTTTGATTAATAAGAGAAAAATCAAATGAAATCAGATGAATTCAAAACATCAAGTAATATTATTCAAATTCATCATGTATGGAGAACCATGTTAGTTTCGTCTCATCGATATATGGAAGTGATAATGTTAATTGTGACTTTTTAAATAAGGAGTAGTGCGATCGAGCAATTAACAAAAGAAGAAGCTAGAATGAAAGAATATGTAACACGTAACCAACTTCAATACAAAACCACATGTAATGAAGTGGCAATAGTGTTCGACTGTTCGAGAACAGAGAGCCTAATGGTATACTTTTCACTCGTTTAAGAATTTATTTCATTTTGGTTCTTGATTTTGATTTAGTGATGGTGAGATTGTGCCATAAATGAAAAGGAACAAATTATTAGGCCAACATATCCTATCAGAATTTATTATGGTGGTGGTGTCACTTTGAAATGTATTCTATTTCTTTCTATAATGAATTGCTTTTGTATAATTAATTAATATATAGTCGTTGTCTGCCTTATGAAAGAATCAAGGCATGCTTATTCCAAATAGCTACATTTGAGCTTTTCAGGATGCCCATCAGATAAAATTTTCTGTAAAACCTGAGGACGTTATTGCACAAAAAAGAAAATACTATTAACTGGAGCGTTTTAAAGTCATGCGAAATGATAAAACAGAAAGATCTTAGGGTCGACCATAGAGACATTGGGCCCTATATTACCCAAACGAATATAGGGTCTAGTCCAAATATGGGGTAGGCAAAAGCCCACATGACCAATCCCTATTTAACTTGTAATATATACATACATATATATATATATAGGGTTGCATTATAATCAAAACTAGTCTTACATACATAACTAATACTTAATATCAACCATTAGATCAAGATATGAACGGACGAGATTACTCTCTCTTGATATCATTACTTTCCTTATACAATGTCATTGTAAGGTTAAAATTGTAAAAATAAAATCTCACGTTTCCGCGATTTTAGGAAATATCCCGAAAATTATGGGATCTCGAATTATATCATTATCGAAGAAATTAATATCATTATCGACATAATAGAATATCATTATTCAGAGACGAATATATCATTGTTTATCATCAAAACATATCAGTACGCGTATTCTGATTTTTTCCATAAAAATCCGAATTTATAAAATCTTTTCCATAAAAATAGCTTTAACTATAACCGATTTTTACATAAAATTACCCTAATAACCTTCGCTTTTTAAAATAATATTAAAATCTATGCCACGTGTCACGATTTGTTACCATCAGATCCAAAAGATATCGGTTGAGATGTGTTCTTAGTTCTGCATTAAAAATGAGTTCAGATTTGATTACGATTATATATATATATATATATCGATATAGAAAGAGAGAGAGAGAGAGTTTGGATCATTTGAGAATTGATATATATTGTTAGAAATGAGAATGAATCTAAGCCCTATATAAAATTGATCTTGTAACAGATAGTTGTCTAGACCATTTTCCTTAATCACATGCGAATAAGGGTGAGGTAGTAATTTATAAAATAAAGGTTTATATTGAATAAGAAAAAATATAACACTAGAGTATAAATTATTTATATCAAACACAAAACCTCGTAGCTCTTGAAAAATATAAAAATAAATACAAAACATTGTGTGAGCCCTTTTTACTTCTTACGGTCAAAATCATTAAGAATGGTCAAGAATCAAGATCCAGACTAAACCCTAACCCAAATTTAAACCCATGCATATTTTTAATTGGTCAGTTTGTGTTTGATTGTGTTTGGATTTTGACCGAATTCGCAAATTTTAACTTATAAATGTTTTCACACAAAATTATCAATGTCTTAAACATAAATATATGTATGATCCAATTGCCCAGCAACGAGAGCCCCGTCCTAATTAAATATGCATATAACATTTTTTAGATAGTAGCTTTTTTTATACTGGTTGTCTATAAATATTTATCCTTGTACAATGAAGTATATTATGATGGATAGAGGATCAAATAAAAAAATTCTCAATAGTAGTATGTAAAATATTATTTGGACCGTTAATTATTATATAATCTATGATTGGCAAAAAGATACATTACTGTATATAGGAAAGGGAGCATATAATACCCAAATTTTGGGTAGTATTGTAGCATTCTTACGACTGCATAATGTTAGATACAAAATTGTAAGTATGAATTAAAAACTGCATATATGTGGTTTATTTTCCAAGAAATGCTGGTATTGATGATGACGTGTGTGTTGTGCAAGGAGTAATCAGAGACTATTAAGGACCTCTTCTTTTGTTGCAAATGTTGGGTTTATATACTGAAAAATATATTTTTAGTTGCCTTGTATTGAAAGTCTTATTATCCAAGTATTGAGAATAAGTTAATATTGTCACATGATCTGTCTTTTGTGGTTATGGATGCTTATTATTAAGCATATAGTCATAAATTGAGCAAACAAGTTATCCTTCTACATTGTAAACTCAATGGTAGATCCATGATAACAAAAATATTTCAGTCGGTTCATTGTACAAGAAAATCAAGTTCACAACCTAGATAGACATGAATAATCTATCATGAAAGGTTGCAGTGTTGATCTAAAGTTCGCAAGCCTATCTTGGGCAACTGATAACACTGGTGTAGTATATTATAATGGATTATAGTGAGATACGTATTTCGATGCTGTGTAAATGAAGTACAAGATCTCGGTGATTATTTATTTCTTAATCTATATATAATATTGAGCACACGATGTTAATTATACACTGTTTTGACTTATCAATGGGTGCAGGTTTTTCGTAACTCTAAGTAATTCCCGATATCTTGGGTAGTGATAATTAATGTCTATCCGTGCTAATATTGTTAGTATATAGAATCGTGTCTTCGGAGAACCCGATTTGATAATATCTCCAAGACGTGTTTGAGAAAATGAACTTATTACACGAAACCCGAACGGTTGAAATTTATTCCAGTATAACAAATAATGTTTTTGGACTAAACCATTCTTGTTAAAAGAGATTAATTAATTGAAGCTATCAGCAAGACTAAATGTATATAGAAAATTTTAAGCATAAAAAGTAAATGAATTAAAAAGGAGTCATATTCATAATATGGATGAGGACAGGTAGTGCAATATTAATTCTATAGTGGAGTGAATTAATATTCATGGACTTAACTAAGTTGGGCTCAACTTAATAGAATTAATTCCATTATGAGGCCTAGTCCTAATCTTGTTTGGAATCCCTGACATAGCCCAACAATCTCTATATATAAGGGGTAGGGCACGAAATTGAGGCAAGCTTTTGATGAGGAAAACGTTTTTCCCCTTTGAGATAAAAGTTCTATCGATTTTGTTCTCCACCCCGGCTATGCAGCTTGATAGAATATTATCCACCCCAATATTCAAGCTACATGAGGGATATAGGCTAGAAGATTTCGTGGTTGAATAATGGTAGGATATATATATCGGCCCCAACACAAGTCCGGCCCAACAACCATAAGTTAGGCCCATGGCCCAGCTTTGCCCAGCTCGAAGGCAGTTCGGACATGGACCAACAGTTCGGTC
>JAYDZE010551659.1:0-13469 GCA_034509125.1 Monilaria moniliformis | reverse complement strand
AAAAGTCTATACATGAAATACTACAAAATTTTAAAATTAGTCAAACATAGAAAATAATACAAAATTACTAATTAATTAATATTATCCATTTTTGTGCCATTCAATTATATTTGTTTATGGGCTGAGGCGACAGCCCCAAAGCTTCCATAATTGCTGTGTAATTGCACACACTTAGCATATTAATACGTATTAATTGGAAGTGGTCTGTAGAGAATGATGGCGGGCCAGGGTCCATTAATTTCTAGGCGTTTGCATTGCAAGTCATCTAAGTATTTGTTTACACCAATTTGAAAATTTCAGTAATTAGCAATGATATTTTCTTTTAACATTAGATTGATAGTTTCAATAATTTGATACTTGTAGCTTATCTTTTTGATCCCGTTCTTGTTATGATAGGTTTGTTCACCTTGTATTCTATAATAAGTATCAGTAAAAGAATCTAACGTTTATATTAAAATAAATATTTGAATCAACATACCCATGCACATCGAGTTGCTAAATAAGTGTCTTCTGTGCAGTATGTTATTGTGTGTGCAGTGTCTATATTATGTGCAATGTGTGTGTAGTGTGTGTAATATGTTTGTGTAATGTATGTGTTGTGTCATGTGTTTGTGTGCAATGTATGTATTGTGTCGTGTGTTTGTGTGCAATGTGTAGTATGTGTATTTTCTGTGTTGTGTGTAGTGTATGCGCAGAGAGTGTGTGTGTTTGAGGGGTACTCAATTTTATATTTATTTGGATTTCTAAATCTTTACTTCAGCTATACAATTCAAATTGTGAAATTGGATGGATTTAGAATTGGAATTCAATTCAAATTCCTAATATTTTTATAAAACCAGATAATGAATTTGGAATTGAAAACTCTAATTCCAAATCTAAACTTCCAATTCTATGATACTAAATAGACCCTTATAAAACTTTCAAAATGTGTAATACGACTCTCAATAAAACCAGAGGGAGTAGCAATATTTGATCATTTCAATCAACTATTTCTCAAACAAGAAAATTCAGCATTAATTAAGACTTAGAGAGGCATCTTGATTAAGTTGATTATATATAAGTCAAACAAGTGCAGCTCTGCGTATTTAACTGACAACCTAAATCAATATAATAAACATATTACATATCACATATTGTATACAAAGCTCAAGAGTCAATATTTTCCATCATAAAAGGAAAAAAAAGAAAAAAGTCTCATCTCTTATTCCATTTCATCCTTTCACATTGGTAATATATATAATGACGGAATGATCAAAACATGCATGGTTCAAAAATATGAATTGAATATATTTTAGACATATTATTCACAAAGTTATCCATCACAGTCAATGTGTAACGTATAAGAATACTAAATTAAATATGATCATTTGGCAATGCTGTAAATGTGATGAACACGTCGGTTTGACATTATTCCACCGACTCAACTTTAGGAAACTTTGTACCAGCATGGAGATCTCCACCATACAAATATCTCGAGTAGACTATTGGAGAGTCGACATTGCTATTGTCCACGACTTGCATAGCCTTGGATGGGGTGGTACGAGTAACAACAAGAACTGGGGGCATTCGTTTTGGAGGAGATGATCTAAAACCACCTCTATCTTCTACTTATTGTTTGCAAGAAATCTTCTCTGGCATTTGGCAAAGCTGAAAGAGAACAACCATTCATAGATTATTACTTGAGTCAGTACAACATGTAACATCTACTACATTGATAGAAAAATTACCTTTGATGTCAAGATTTGTATCAATTCATCAATAATGTGAATTCACTATGGACATATTGAATCTTTCCAAGAATTTGCTCTTGCAATAACACAAAAGAATGAGTGCAAACAAAAGGGTGGACTCAACCCACAAAAGTTGAATCAAAAAAGGAAATGATGGGGAAATGAAGAGGATGAAGAAAGTATTTGGGAACAAATGACCTTTCTAGCACCAAGAACCTCAACCAAAATAATGGAGGCAATCATTGACTACTTTCACTAGAACAATTCCTTGCACAAGCTTCACAAACTAGCAAACACTAAGTTAGATGCATACTTTTACATTGACAACAAGTATGCAATGCAACTATACCCAATAGCATGAAATTTAGAAACAATGATAAAAGCTCAACCGAAAAGGAAGCACTCTCTCAAGAGAGAAAGTCTGCATTCAATATTGTTCAACTTTCAAAAATGAGTTCAAAAACCATTTTGAAGAGACAAAAGGTTGTTGGACAAGCTAACAACAAAGAAGACTAACATCCCAATCCTCTTTCTAACTACTACTAAAGTTTGTTAGAAAATGGATGCAAAAGAGAAAATAACAAGTACATTGAATAAAAGACAAAAAATGATCTATGTACTTACACACAGGTCGTGCGGCACATTGTAGCTACCACAGGGTCCGTGTGTGGGTCTCGGGAAGGCAGACTCGTCCTTGTACATGAGCCGTATGCCAGAGAGTTCCAATCACACGGGCTGTTTGGGAGTCTCTGGACTTTGGGACCGTGTCTCAACATGGGTCGTGTGGTCAGATGGGGCCTCCACATGGTCCATGCGGGGGCTTCTGGGCTCCGTTTTCTACCCATGTGATCCGTGCACTAGCTCCCACCTTTTCCAATGGCTTTTTAGCTTCGAGGAGTTTGTGAAGCAATCGATGACGATGCGAAGATCTACCTTCACACGAGTTCTTTTAGCCTTAGTTTAGCTTGTTTTATGTTTTCTTTTTGTTTTGTTTTTTGTTTTGTCTTTAGCCATGCTTGGCTAAAGCCCTTGTTATTCTAGGGTTAGAAAGTGATCAACACTAGTTTGTTCAACATTGGTTTTTTTATCCAAAACCTTATTTAGTTTTATCGATCTTGTTCTTAATTATATTTGTTTGCTTGATCACCAAATAAATGATCTTGTGTGCGTTAACGCGAGATTTGAGAGCTGAGTGTTGATACATGATGGTGGAGTAGGTAACACACTAATCAACAAAATCGAGAGGTTTGAGATTAATTGTGAGAAATCAATCCTAGATGCTTTTAGGAGTTGCAAGCAAAGACCTAAAGTCCTTACTTGCAATCTACTGTTTGGGTACCTCGAGAGGGGGTCTAAACTACTTGTGATTGTCTAGCTAAATTCGAGTCATGAATTGGATAATTAATTGAATGTTTGAATGAATGATGCGTTGATGAAATCAATTCCCTAGAATAAGCCTTTTTATTCTTGTTTTCAGTTTTATTTTTTCATATTATTATTTCTTTTCTTTTTACAAGATCTTCTACAATCCAAAGTTATGTGATTTAGATAGTAATAATTGATTAAGGTTGTAGAACTTAGAATCGACATAGTCCCTATAAATACGATACTCTTCACTTACTATTTACTATACAACGATTACACCGTCCCCTTAAGGTATATATTTCAGTAAAAATAAAATTTAGGTCAATTATTAATTGTTGGTTATTTATTTATTGGAAAGTCAAGTTTTTAAGTGGTTTACTACAATCAGTTTTTATTTGTTATAGTTAGAGTAAGATTTCGAGACTTATTCAATTAGGAGTTTTATTTAGATTAGGAGTCAGTCAGTTTCTTCTTTGTAGGACTATGTTTCCTACGTTTCATTCATTTAGAAATAATAATTAAGGTTCAGAAAATACGTTGTGGCCTTTTCGGATGAGAGTTCGTTTTTATTCTTTTGTTCGTTTCTTTTATGTCTTTTTGTCATCTCAGTCGCCTTTGCTCTTTCAAATTGGTGTGTTGATCGATGGTGAATACCAGGAGAAATGAGTCTCGTATGGAGAATATAGAGAAGGGGACTGATGAACTTCGTTTGTTCCAGACCTCGCAATCAGCCTACAACGTGTCCATAGAGGTAAAATTGGATTAGAGGTTTGACCAACTCATGCAACACCTTACTGTCATGGGCGACAATATTGGTCACAAGACGTCCCATCCATTCCAGCAGCTTAGGAATCGACGACCCCGACCTCCACTATTATTCTATCCAGCCTCATCGTTTCACCTCACTTGTATGTGCCACTGCCACCGCCACTGCCACTGCCGCATGCTCCACCACCGACTACTGCGAAAGAAACCCTAGTTTCACTTACCACTCATATCCCCGTTGCTAACTTCTCGTCACGAAAACATGTGCTAGAAGCTGTTGTGAGTGGGTGTTCAGTCCCTTGCCACACAACATGGCTTTGCTCACTAGAGTTTTGATGTCAAGTTTATCTTATTCGTGGGTTTCAGTTGTAACTACCTTGCATCTTGCTAGTGGTATTGACTTCTTAGGATGATATTCATAATTTAATTATCATGCAATTCAAACTAAATCTGCCTAGAACACAAATTGATAATTAATTAATTTGAAATCCTAAATCATGATATTTAAGAGTTCGAATTATACCTTTAATTGCAAATCTATTGTTTGCAGATGAGGATTTGTAACTCTTACCACTCATCCAATATTCTATCTCGAATCTTTTAGCCTGTTATCCAAATTTAGGTTTCAATGTAGGGTGAACTACATTCTGTCAAACATATAAGCTAGAGTGAAGAAAATAAAAACCCTAAGAAAAAGAACTGAAAATGGACGCCTGAACCTGACGTTAGTTCTGTGTTAATTCACATGAATTAATTCTTCACTCCCTTATTTATAGAATATGTAATGGACTAGGCTAGGCATCTAAGGACATTTGGACTGAGCATCTCTATTGGGCTTTTACTAATTAAATTGAGCCCAAATTTAGTTCAAGCCAAATAAAATATTAATTTAGATCACTATATAAATTAATATTGACTTACCCGTCCATATCCAAATTACGAATAATCCGGGCTTCCTTTTTTATTAATTTATTTCCTGTATTTAATATTCTAATATCCATTAATTAATTTAAACATATTGTTGGCTTTAATTAATTAATATATTTTACCAATAGTAGTCTAGTACAAAAATATTATTTATTATACTGGAATAAAATCTTACCAATCGGGTTTCGTATAATAAAATATTTTATGAACACCTCTTGGGGATATTATCAACCCGGGCTCATTGGGGACACGATTCAATGCAATAACAATCCTAGCACCGCTAGGTATTAATTACCACTGCCCAAGATACCAGGATTCTTGGATTACGACAAAACTGCACGTTTTGATAAGTCAAATCATTGCATAAGTAATATTATATGCTTAATGTTATATACAAAGATTAAGAAACAAATAATCACCAAGATCTCGTCTTTCAGTAATTAGCAAGAACAACTTATCTCAACGTGAACCCTTTCAATGCTATACCACACCAGTGTCGTTAGTCTCCCAAGGTTAGGAAATTTTTGAACTAACATTGCAACCTTTCACGATAGATCATGCAAGTCCATCTAGGTTATGAAACTTTATTTTCTTCTGCAAGCTACTGAATGAGAGACCTTTAGTGATGACCTGACCACCATTCAATCTACAACGCAGAAAACCTAGACTTGCTTGCTCAATTATAATAACAGATTATATTTACTCACAATATAATCACCGGATTATAAAAGACAAATCATACAATAATAATATCTCCTCTCAATTGCTGAAGAACAATGTTTTTAGAGTTATTAATATATAAGCAATTCATAAAGCATGCTTTTTAGTATACAACTCCAACACATTATTTTCGCTTGGTGAAAAAAATTGGGATGCATATTGGTGTCGTGGCATGACAGAGTTGAGACGTTTTCTGACCTTAATTCCTAGCCTTAAAGGAGAAGGCTATTATTAATTATTTTTTATTTATTTCATTGACGAATCGAGTTGTTAGTGGTTTGTGAAAGTAAGTTTTAATCTGTTAAAGTTAGTCAGATTAAGAGCTTTATTAAATTAATTAGAATTTTATTCAGATTAGGAGTCAATCAATTTCTTATTTATAGAGCTATGTTCTTACGTTCGTCTCTTTTCTTGCTTTTCATAGTCTCAATCGCATTTTCTCTATAACAAAATCATCGGAAAATAGACTATTAGATATTATTGCTAAGATATTAAAACACAATGTGTAAACTTGTCAATTGTTAAATATTATAATATTATTGTAAAAATGGTCAACATGTTGCGATGAAATATGATATTTTCGAAATAAAATATTATGTGATGTTTCAAATTTCACGGCATACTATTTTATAAACCACATTTGTGATTAATTTGTCTGTTGTTGCAGCCGTGGTACAATAGCACATGGACAACAAACTCCAGTGTACAAAATATCCAAGCCAAATGCAAACTTGTGAATTCTTCTCTATTTATATTATTATTTTTCTGAATTAAATTGGAAAACTTCACCCGAAATATCTTTAATTAAAAACTACCCTTTATATGAATTGTAGACACCCACACCTTTCTGACTGTAAATTAGGGAAAATTGTAATATTATAAAAACTTAATGATGGTTTTTATAATTAATGCAACCTTTTATAATAATTTTACTCAATGAATATACTAAGTATTTTCAAACTCAGTCAAACTAAATTTTCAGAAAGGCACATACATGGTTATTCTATTTTCTTTAATACATAATCACTGTCTATTTACCGAATTATATAAGGACGTGACGATATATATATTTTTTATGATGATCGTGGAGAAGAAAGCATGGCCTTATTTGTTGTACGCTTTTAAGTTTTAACACCTTCAATTCAAGGCTTGCCTATTTAGATTATTTCCATATATGTCCACCTTTTGTAGTTACATATACTTATGATTTTGTATAACCAAAATATTTATAATTTTATACTTCTTTTATTACAAATATTGGTTATGCAATCGAAGTCTCTTGAATATATATATATATATATATATATATATATGGAGATGATGTTGATCTCTAAAATAGGTTAATACATAAGCTAATTAGACAGATGGGATTAGATTAGTAGGTGCCAAATGAATTATTTAGTTATGTTATGCAAAGGACTAAAAATAATAATAATATATGTAGTTTATTAACTGATGATTGATTGATGGGATTATGAAAATTTATACAAGGTGCAGCTCGCAATTGCAATTTCGACACTCCCACCACTAAACACCGTCAATGCTAATTGATATGTGCACATGTTAATCATAGGAGAGAGAAA
Organism: Monilaria moniliformis; assembly: GCA_034509125.1. NCBI lineage: Eukaryota > Viridiplantae > Streptophyta > Magnoliopsida > Caryophyllales > Aizoaceae > Monilaria > Monilaria moniliformis. The sequence continues at coordinate 6,379 of JAYDZE010551659.1, read as the reverse complement.
TTATTACACTACTGAACACAATAAATAACAATTTGAGACATGCACTAGCAAATCATATCACTTATTATATTATTATATATGGATCTTTTGTAATAATTGTGCATAATCCAATAAGTTCCCACTTCAAAATCAAGAATTTGAACAAAAAAATCTCTACCTAATCTATGGAGTTGTCACAATTAAAATCCATCTTTGAATTCTGTATATTCAGCCAACATTATGTCTCCACGTCCCAACATATCATGCTTTATGACAATAATTTATAAGATTTATGTATAAAGTTGAGGCTTCCCCTTGGAGTCTACCACTAGTAAGAGAGGTAATATCGTGTCAAACAAAGCTTGGCGTAATCATATTGATGCAGACTTGAGCAAGTCTACATAGGCGTAGAAAATTCATTTATATATAAGCCAAAACTTGACCAAAATCATAATCATAAATAAAACACTATGCCACAATCAAGAGAATTATAAAGTTTCGTCTTATTCACATCTCATCACTCACATATTCACTATGTTTCTAGTTTTAGGTGATAAGAAAAAATTCCAAGTCATTAATCAGAAATGTATAGTGAGTGAATCTGCTTTTGTGCAAATACCTTGTAATTCACATATTCAATATAACCATTGTCTCTTGCGTACTAAACTTGCGTTTTGAAGATAAGTTAACACTATATACTACGTACTAATTCAAGACATAGGGCTACAAGCTCACTCCTTCCACTAATTACATCTATTTCTTATACTTTATATTATTGCTAGTTGAATGGTCACACATATATATCATAAATAGATCAAATCTGTCATATATCTGATTTTTCAAATAGAGACCAATGTATTGTGAATATATTTTATAGGATTAAGTAGCAAAGAAACTCCTTAAATTTGCATCAAAATTTGACCAACTTCTTAATTTTATAATTCTGCAACTTAGCCTATTGCGTACTATGTGAAGGTAAGTCAGAAATATCATCGATACACCTTTACGGAAAACACAACAATAAACAATTTGTTTAAACACAACTACGAAATAGAGTGTTTCCTCCGCTCCGCCTATCTTAGGTTGGAGTGAATGAAATACATTGATATAATTACAATTAATTTATAGCGTGCCAGCATCACCTAAAAATAAATTTAAAATGAATACTTATGTACTTGGAGCAGGCGGATACTCCTAAGATCCGAGTCAGAAGATGCATGCACAGTGAATGAGAAGTTGCTGCTGCCCGACTGGTGGAGGATTATTTCTCCAACCAACCACGACGGATAGAAGATGTTTTCGCCATCGGTTTCGTATACGCAAGGATTTATTCATGCGCATAGCAAATACATTGGTAGCGCACAAAAAATACTTCTAGCAGAGGCTGGATGCACTCGGACAACAAGGTCATTCAACACTTCAAAAGTATACATTGACAATCGGACAGCTGGCGACCGACGAATGTGTTGATATGTTGGACGAGTACTTGCACGTCGACGAGACCATGGGGCGTGAATGCTTGAAGCAATTTTGCAAGGGCATTTGCGAAGTCTTCAGCAAAGAATATCTGGGGGTGCCCGTAACAATTGACTGTCAGTAGTTGCTCCGTCTGCACGAAGCATACCAAGGCTTACTCGGCATGCTTGAAAGCATCGACTGCATGCACTGGCAGTGGAAATACTGCCAAACGGCTTGGAGGGGCGAATGTACCAGCGGCCACAAAGGCTCTCATCCGACGATTGTGTTAGAAGCAGTCACCGACCACCGGCTCCGGATTTTGACTTGTATTTTTTGGTGTCCCCAGATCCAACGACATCAACGTGGCCAACCACTCAGACGTCTTCAACTACGTCATGCATGATATGGCACCCACGATACAATTCACAATCAATGGACGTCTGTACAACATGGACTACTATCTCACCGATGGCATCTATCCAAAATGATCGACGTTCGTGAAGTCCTTCTCGTGTCCAACCAAGACAAAAAAGCTCGTTTCGCGCAAGTCGAACAAGCATTCGACGTTTTACAAGCACGATTAACGATCATCAATTGTACGAGCAGTTTGTGGTCCAGGGGCATTGTTGCCAATGTCATGTGTGCGTGCATTATATTGCACAACATGATTATCGAGGACGAATGATCGAACGCCTCTAATTGGGCAGACAAGGACATGGTCGGCTCCTTCAGCTCTTCGATTGCAACCGACGCCTCAAATCAAGGTGTGCCGCAATCATTCCGAGAATAACAAATGTGTCGTGAGTTGTCACATGATGTTGTTAACCACGATCGATTCCAACACGATTTAATTAAAGAAATTTGGGCACTTTGTTCCCCTTGATGATTGATTAACATTTGAATTATGTAATTTTCTCATTTCAATAATGTGTTTTTAGGATTTTTAATTATGTAATTTTTTATTTTTTATTATGTAATATTATGATTTATATTATTTTAATAAAATTTGCATTTTTATCAAATCAAAAATTTAAATTATTTAGAATATGTAATAAAGATATGAGAAATAAGAAATGAATAAAAAATTAAAAAATATGATACATGAATAGTTCAAAGGAAGGGATGATGAAGAGATATAGATATATAATATCTGTTGATGAATGAATAAGATAAAAAATGTTATACAACTTATGAATAATAATGCAAAAAAATGAAGAGTCAAGAAACAACATTAGGAATGTACTTATAATATTTTCATACAATGCAAATCCCACACTAGACGGTTTTATATGAAAAAAGATTCACTGCGAGCTAAAGAAGTAACAATTGCTTTATTACATCTTTTGATATATACGTTATTTTAAAAATAGAATTGAATGGGTACAACTTTTATTTTCCAAGCAATGAGTATCCATAAGTATCCGATCATCAACTTAAACAGTAACCCCAATGCAAAATGAAGCCCTAAACTTAGTAAAAACCTCCATCATTTTGCAAAATCTAGAAGATAACATGCCATAAATAGTATTACAATGTGATAATTATGCTCTTTAATTCCACATCGGGAGCAATTAATGATGCAATCAAGCTAATAATCCTTCATCTGTATAATTCATTTTTCATCGTCCCTAAACCGCCATCAACTACCAAGTTACCAACACAACCTCCATTTTCTCTCTCTTCCTATTTTTTCACTCTCAAATTCAATTAATAAATTCACCTGAAAAACCCTGCTCCCAAGTTATCGCGCTAAGAATTTCGCAGCTATCAATTTGTTAGTCCATCACCATCACTCTCCAAACCCCTCTTTCTGGCTGGAAACTTCTCGCTGTTCCAACCTAATCCCAAATCCCCAAATGTGAGAAAAACAAGGAAACCGGAAGAGACATTTCGTCGAACACCTTGAGTGCGAGAAATGCTAGGGGCCGTTCAGCTCGGACTGTTAGCGGCCTGCGTGGTTCTGTTTGTGCCCATGGGTATGGCGGGCTGGCACTTGAGCCGCAACAAGATGCTCTTCTTCAGCTGCGCCCTCTTCATCACCCTCGCCGTCGGCGTGCATCTGACGCCGTATTTTCCTTCGATTTCCGCTTTCCTCTCCGCATCGGAGGTAATTTCGACCCCAGCTATTTTGTATCGTGATTCCTGCGTGCTTTTGCTTCATAGAGTTGTGTATAAAGATGTTAGGGAATGTGATGATATTGAAGCAAATTTTGATGATAACAAAAAAGGTTGTAAGAGGTCGTGGGATTGGATTAAGAATGGCGAGGTTGATGAGTGTGAGTTTCAGAAGTTGAAGAAATCTGATGCGTCGGATTTGTTGAACGGATCGTGGGTGGTTGTTGCCGGGGACTCGCAGTCGAGATTGATGGTTGTTTCTTTGTTGGAGTTGATTATGGGATCGGAGGGCGTGGAGAAGATAAAAGGGGATTTGTTCAAGAGGCACAGTGATTACTCGGCGATGGTGGAGGAGATCGGGATGAGATTGGATTTTGTTTGGGCTCCGCATGTTGCGAATTTAACTGAATTGATGTTGAGGTATAAGGGAGCTAAGGATTTCCCTGATATCTTGATGATGGGCGCGGGCTTGTGGGATATGCTGCACGTGAACAATGTGACGGAGTTTGGTGTATCACTGCGGGTTTTGAGGGATAATGTGTTGGCTCTTTTGCCAGTTACTTCGAGTTTGGATGCTGGTGGTGGAGGGGTGAGCGAGCCTAAACCCTCTCACTTGTTGCATTTATTTTGGGTTGGGATGCCGACATTGATAACGTCAGTGTTGAACACTGCTGAGAAGAAGGAAAGGATGACCGCTGCAATGTGCAGTTCTTATGATAAAGAGCTTGCTGGAAGCAACCTCTTGCGCCAATCAGGCGGCCCCCTTTTAAACCTTGATATTGGTTTGTTAAGTGAATTTTGTGGCCCTCGCTGTACATCTGATGGAATGCATTATGACGAAGTTGTCTATAGTGCTGCCGTTCAAATAATGTTGAACGCGTTGCTCATTGAATCTAATCAGAAACCCCATTGATGACATTTTGTTTTCTGTTGGACCATCAAAAGATTGATTGTCATGGAGGGGTATAAGGGTCTTTAGGGATTGCCAATATTTTTTGTATTCTTGAGGTTGGTTCAATCTCGTGTTGCAGTTTTGTTAGTTATCAGGAGATTCTCTTATTGACTTTTCCCACATTGATCAAGTCCTGACATCAATTCAGTTGCTGAAGTTTTATGATTATAGTATAGGTGGAGGCGGCTTTTCTTTCTCTTCTTTGTGTGCTAGACTGATGTGCGAAAAATGTGTTGTTAGTTAGAGAAACTACTATGCCTCACATCTAATTTTGATGTGGAGAGGTACAGAATGTTGTAATAGTTCATAAGCACATGCTTTCAACCCTATAAAGGTTAGTCAAGATTTTCTTTCCAATTTTTTAGATGTTCTATTGTGGGATATACATCCTGAATTTCCCCTTTTCCTACGCTTTCATCTAATGTTCCCAACAACTTCCCCATCCTACACTTTCAATACTTGTCAAGCTTATCTGGATATTTATCTCAGAATGTATATAGATTTGATAAATGGGAGGTAAGTGCTAATTTTAAGAAATTTTGTGATCTTATTATTTTGTCTGATTTTTTTTCTTGTTTTGTATATCTGCATTGGCTCACCTTCAAACCTTGTGAAGTTTTAAGGTGTATCTTTTCATTTTGTCTGATGTTTTTTTCATGTTTTGTATCTCTGCACTTGCTCACCTTCAAACCTTGTGAAGTTTTAAGCTTATATGTTAGAATTGTATTTATGTCATTCAATGTGCTTTATTCCTGCCATTGCTATCTCTATGGGATGTTCGTGATACACTGTTCCCCATAAGGAATAAAACTGTTTGAATTCATCAAATACCTCTAGAATAGTAAAATGCCTTTTAGTCGGAGGGGCAGACTGCATCTTTCAATTATAAGGGTTTGGGACTTCAGGACTAAGAACAATCTCTGATCTTCAGTCATTTCTTATCAATCTTTGGTCTTCAGTACTTTCTGCAGTTATGTATGTATGATATATGGCTTCTATGTAATGTTGTAAAATACACGCAACACATCGTCCCAAAGCAAATAGCTGGTATTTAACTTGGCTGTGGCCTAAAAGTAGAGTATATGCTGCAGCAGATAATGAAATATATGGTTTGATCTTGATAACTTATGTTTGTCAAGAAGATTGATGTCATTCTAGTAATGTATCTGCGATCTTAAATAATATGTACCATTTGTAGTTGTACTTGATGGTTTCTGTTATGTTTGGACACACCTAGATTTGAGGCATAAGGAATGTTTTTGTTGGCATGCTTCATATTAAGAAGGGGTTTTCCTTTCCCATTTGAAAAGTTTGTGCAGGATTAGTTGAAAGTTATGCTTCAACGCAACAAATGGTAAGGCCGACCAGTTTATGCAGTTGTGTAAGTGATTGTTAATCGGCTGAGAGGTTATCTGTCCCCGGAAGACTCGTTTCAGATAATATGGTTGCGGAATCAGAAAAGAAACAAAGAGGGGTTTGTAGGTCGATACGGCCTTTCTTGGAAGCAATGATGCGCGCATTGGGGTTAATCTTAAGGTGTGTTTCCTCCATCTGATCTTGAATATTCCTTTGTCTTTTATGGGTGATATTGTTATTGTACCTTGAAGAGGGATCCCTTATGGCCGTTTCCTTTTTTCATCTCTGTACCTCTAATCAATAGCTTCTCGGTTTGAATTTTTCACAACTTCATTTTATTGCTCGAGAACGATTTTGGCCACATCTCAGTGATCTCACTGCCCCATAAACATCCACCTCTCTCTCTAGTTATATATATATATATATAGGAGTGATTATATCTGAACCAATTCTTAATGCAGAACTAAGAACTAATCTAGATCATCCATTTGTAAGGATTAACGGTTGATTTGGATGCCA
>JAYDZE010551658.1:0-31973 GCA_034509125.1 Monilaria moniliformis | reverse complement strand
CCCGCAAATTCAATATATATTTTCAAGACATGTTTAACGCAGCTACTACTAGCTTGTGGTATTGCGCTGATATACATGAACCAAACCAAGAAGCAATCCCAATAATTATGTTTAGAACATTACAACACCATAATCTGACCAAAAAACTATCTAGAGATCCCAGCAGACTACGTTTTTCGACGCATGAGCACGCGAGAAGCAATCCTAACGATGATACCAAAGTTAGTTTATATCTTATTCTGTTAGGATGGCAGATATTCTGTTTGCTGAGAGAATGAAAAACGTAGTTGGTGAATGGCGTGCTGGATTGTTACGGGGTGGAAGTTGGGGATCAGAATCTCAAGGAAGTTTAAATGTTGTAAATCAGAAATTTCATAAACTAAACATAATCAAGATGATACCCAAACACCTCCAAACAGCCATGAACATTCCATATTTGGGTATTTCATTTAGAAAGGAAGAAGCAGCCATGAACATTCTGAATTTGAAGGCAGAAACACAAATCCAGAAAGCAGAACACAAACACAAAAACACGAAATTAGAAAGCCGCCGTTCCACCGAAATCAGAAAGCAGAAGCAGAAACATGAAATTAGAAAGCAGAAGCACAAACACGAAATTAAGATGAATGAAGCACAAACACCATGAACAAGAACATAACAGAAGCACAAACACGAAATTTGAAGCAGGAGAGCTAATTACCTGATTAATTAGCTGATGTTTGATTCGTTTGAAGCAGGGGATCCACCGCCGACCTATCGAACGCCGCCGTTCCACCGCCGTTCTGCAGCTGCTGCTCCCTGTGCCTCCGTCGACCGATTGCTCGCTGTGCCTCCATCGACCGATTGGCGAGAAGGTCTCCGACGAAGACGAGTGAGGGGGCTGCCGTCTTGAAGATGAAGGAGGGGGCTGCAGTCTTCTTGAATGAATCGCGGCGTAAGAAATACTGAAATAGAAGAATAGAACAAAAAAAATAGGTTAAAACTGATGCCGCCTAATTCCGCCTAATGCCCGCCTAATGCCGCCTAACTGCCGCCTAATCCCGCCTAGGCGTATAACCGCCTAATCCACCCGACTTAGCCATTTTCGCCGCGGCTACCATCCGACTCGAGCCTAGGCGCCCGCCTAGGGTGATTTTTACAACATTGATGAGCACTATCATTGTTGGAGTCTACATGACCAGGGGTGGAATGAGAATAAAATATTGAAATACCGATATACTTGACTTATTATACCAAAAACATCGAAAATATCAAAATTTCGGTATACCGTAAATTTTGGTACGATATGATACTGTATCGGAAGGTTACAATACAGTAACAGTTTGAATTTCAGTGTACTGTGGTATATAAAAAAATATGGTATATACCAATAATACAATATATATCGTATTTTCTTACCACACAATATATATATGTTAAATATATTCATAGTATTAATAAATATTTATAATGTAATAAATATTTATAATATTGCATGATTTTGGTATGAAACAGTATTTCGGTATAACGGTGTGCCATGATTCATGGTGTATCGAATTTTTGGTACCGAAAACGGTATTAAAAATTCTTCATACCGAAACTTCGGTATACCGGAATTCGGTATACTGAAAAATGCAGTAAAGTAACAGTATGATATATACTCATATCTCGGTACAATATACGGTATGACAGATTCAATACGGTATTACTACACATGAATCCTAAATCAACCCCATCCTCACCAACGTGCCTGCAGCTATACGCCTATACATATATTAAAATTTAGGTATTTAAATACATAAATTTTAATATATTTTGAAATTTCTCATGAATTAAAACTCTAACTAAATTAAAATTGGTATGTCAATGAAATTTGATGATGTGTCACCAGAATAGATGACACAATAAGTTCAATAATCAAAAGGGTTATTGACGTCTCAATACACCAATTTTGGGTGTATTCCTATAGTTTTTTCCATGAATATTGAAATGAGTCAAAATTCTATTTTCACCAAAATCTGAATATTCCCACAAATTCAATTTTCACCAAAATTAAACACGACATGAGAAATAAAAATGTCTATGTGAACAAACCAAATGTTAAGAAAACAATGTCGTACGTAGAATCTATAAACGCCGCATTGGGATTTAAAAATTAAATGAAATACTTCTTCTTTTAATTTGTAAGTCCAATTGAAACGACAACATTTAAAGATTCAAAATGCGGCGTCGTTCATCTCAACGTCCTATTTGTCCATGTCGACATTCCGATTTGCCAAATCGGATAAAATTTGGGCGAAACCTAAATTTATGTAAAAATTGCTAAAACAATTAAATTTATATATATATATATATATATCTCATTTCAAAGTTCATAGAATAAACCAAAATTCACACAAAATTGGTGTATTTAGTGTCAATAACCCTGATCAAAACGATTACGTTTTGATTATCTAAAAATTAATAATAAAAAACTGAAGTTTACTAATAATTTGAATTTGTGAGAAATTTTGAAAAATTATAAAATTTATGTTTATAGACACCAATTTAAAAGATTAAAGATAAAATTGAAATTGAGTAATATTTGATAAATTTACAACCAATTAACCCAAAATAAATTCCCTTATTATTTTTATGGTTATTACTTTATAGAATTTTGTTATATTTTGAAAAACAAAAGATACCTTGCGTAGGCCAATTCATTTTTTTTACATTTCGAGTTTCAAAGACAAAAATGCTCGAATTATAATTTTTGAAAGTATGTATAAAACACAATCCTAATAATTAAAATTTTAATGATTAGAAACTCTCTAAAACTGAACTGGTGTCCCGATTTAAAGCCAAAATCCGTGTGGCTATATCGGCGCAAATATCTATTTTTCACGCACAAAAAACACACAACACGCACTCAAGACTGTCAGCAGCAACCGAGCTGAAAAAGATGGCGTGTTTGCACGATCACAGCTGCGAAGAGCACGATTGTTCCACCGATTGGTCTCTCTACAAGCACATCGATCTCTCCAAGGTTCCGCTCTCTCTCTCTCTACATTAGGTTTACTTGAAAATTCCTGATTTTGTGAACATGTGATATGAGGCTCTGTTGCGCACAGTTTTATGTTTTATGCGGATTTTACTGTTTACGCGGGGAAATTTCGTTGTTTAGAAGAAGACTTAGTGTATTCTGAGTGAATTTTGTGTTTTGTGATCTGGTAGAATCTACTATCTGGAATTTGTTGAGCCGCTTTTCTACTATTTTTTTTAATCTGAATGAATATAGACCAGCATTTTGTTTGCGTTTCTGAAGGTATCTGCGCTGAATGAGGCTGTTTCTGGAAGTGTGAAGTCGGTGTTTAAAGCTTGGGAGCAGCGGCTGAACACTTCAGAGGTACTCCATAATTTGCTGAGTTTTGGTTACTGATAGGTTTTCCATAAATTGAAGTTTTGAGTTATTGTTTAAGCGGTTAACTCTGATTTGCTATATATTTGTCATGTTTTTATCCCCCTCCCCCCTCCATTAGTATCACGTTGTATGGGATTAAAAAGTTTTTACTTGCTGTTTGCTTTGTTTTTTAGCTTCAATAGATGCTGTCTTTTAGTATTGAGTCATGTATATGGTAGGCTGAAGTATTGTGGAGGGGACATTTATATGTTTTCTTTTCTCTTATTGATTCTGTGTGTCACTGTTTGATAGCTATAAAATACTTCAGCGATTTTGTTTTGAATGCCACAGGGTTACTTGGAAAGCAACGAAGGTGATCCTGAGTTAATAGTCTTTATTCCGTGAGTATCAAACTTTCTCTGTTTGATGGATTGAGTGGTGAATGTCCTGTTATCTTTTTGTGAAAGAATTAGTCGATAGGGCTGATAAGAATTGAAGAATGACATGTATTTTCATAGTGGAAGCCTTTACAGATAGCAAAGCTGCATACTCTGCAGCAAAAAGTCCACTTACTATGTGATAGTTCAAAGCTTGGCTTTATTGAATTTTATTGAATGTTATTGATGTTCTCAGTGGATGATCTGCTAATCTGATTGTTTCTCATTTAGCCATTTAATTTTATTGAAATTTGCTTATATATATTTGGTTAATGTATAGATTTACATCAGATGTTAAGCTAAAGAGCATTTCAATTGTTGGTGGTGGTGATGGAACGAGTCCTGTGAAGATGAGAGCGTGAGTTCTAGTAACTTTTGTCTCTTTCATTTTAAAATGATATAGTTAACTGTGGTCCTTTTCCCCTTAATTTGCTGGAGTTGTATTAGTGTATTACATTGCTGAATTTTGTCAATTAATCCTTGTCACTGTATCTTGCTACCTATGATTTTTGTTGCCTGAATGATGTGCTTAACCCAGATTCATCAATCGAGAGGGTATTGACTTTTCAGATGCTCAGAACATGCAAGCAGTGCAGGTATGCTGTTACATTAGCTATTTGGTCAGATTGTACATTAGCTATTTGGTCAGATTGTACTTGTGATTCTAGTATTGACTTATTTGATCATCTAAGGAGTGGGAATTGGCGGAAAATTTACAAGGAGTTTTGGAGTACCAGACAAGGTGAGGTTTCCAGTCCTAAATTATATTCTTAGCAGTGTGCATATTGTATCCAAATTCAACTGCAATCTTTGCTCGAAAATTTATCCTTAGGTCTCTTCATCAATCTTGAATTTCTGACTCTCTAATAAAATATCAACAGGTATTCGAGATTCCAGAGTGTTGGGAATATCACATTGCATTTCCCAGATAATTTTGGTGGTGATACAAGTCAAATACATTACATTGGGTTGAAAGGAGAAGCTACTCAGGTATTGTGGTAGTAAAATTTGAATCCGTTCATTGTTTCTCTTTTACGTGATCTAATATCAACTTCCTGCAGCTGAAAAGGGATGTCGTTGCGACAATAGTCTATGAAATCACACCAAATCCTTCAGACCACAAGTGAGTTCTCATTCCACCGCCCACCCTCCAAAAAAAAGAACAAAAGAAAAAAAGAAACCTACGTATTGGTCATTTGCACATATTAAAAGAAACCTACGTATTGGTCTTATGTTATTTCACCTCTATAAAATTTTTCTCAGCCTTGTCATTGTTTACTCATGTACTAACAGGTCGACATATACGAATTAGACTTCATTTACCATTTCTCGAATCCATTGCTTACCCTTTTTAAAATGTTGATCTGTTGTGCAGAACACGAGCTGAGACTGGCGGCGGCCTTTCACATGTGGAGTGAGTTCCTCTCTTTGGCATAACTGCAACTTCTGATATCAATGGCTTTTGGTGTATACATTTCAATCTTCATGAGATATAGGTCAATCTAGCTCGAAAATGGCTAGTTTGTTTCACAGAGAAGTTCAAATGTTACACTCTTTTCCGCCATAGAAATGCTGTACTTTCTTAGACTTTTGTTTCTTGAACGTTTGGGAGGTAGTCAACTTCCCTAAGTTTCTTTCTCTCAAAACTCAACTTTCTGAATGTCTAAAGCGGGTTAAACTATATTTAAGTTCATTTTCTTTTTGCAGCGACGGGAATGTGTTGTTTCTTTACATATGTTTTGCGTGTCGAACTACGTCTTATAAGTTGAGTCTGCATTGTGGGCTTGCTTAATGTTGTTTACCTTCGTTCAGGATTTGTGCCCCATATAGTGTCGGGTGCCTATCCCGCTCGCATCTCATGTCAATTGGGCACCGGTGGCTGCCCCGTGCCTGCTAAAGCTGTTGTTACGAAATGAAGCACACAAAACAATTATGAAAAATTTATGAAAAGCAAGAAAAACGCACGAGATCTAGATACTCAATTTGTCTCTATAAGACTAAATGTGGGGCGCTGTCTGGTAAAAGATTTCACTAATATTTTCGAATATAATTACAACGATTTATATGGCTACTTATAATGAGAATCCTTAATCAAGTAGTTAATATAATCCGACCCAAAGTAACCAAATGTGCTACTTATAATGAGAATCCCTAATCAAGTAGTAAATATAATTCGACCCAAACTGACAAAACACGCCCCATTTTTTAAAGCAAGAATATAAAGCCGAATGAACTTTCAGAGGGCATTTCTGTTATTTAATTGAATCAAAACATTATTTTAATCGAAAAGTGGAAGCCATTCGCTCGGAGTATGATAGCTGCAGATGCCAATATAACGTGGCCTGTTCACAACCAATACCGTTGGTAACTTGGTATAGTTGTCTCATAATTTCTTTTTGAAGTGTAGTTGTCTCAGATTTTATCAAGGGATAGATAGTAAAAATTTATCTTGAAATTTAATTTAATTTTATAAAAATAAGTTACAGTTAATCAATTGTTATCTCTTTCATTGTAAATCGGGCCACATTCTAAATTTTTTATAGAAATAAGTTACAGATAATCAATTGTAATTTATCTCTTTCATTGTAAATCGGGCCACATTATAAAAATCTTCTGTAATCAACCCCAATTACTGCTCTTGTATTGCTATCATCTTTATCTGTTGAAGAAAACCCGAAACCACAATATTTTTTTAACTACATACATTTGGTGCACATACATATAATGAATATCAATTAAGATACTATATTACACGTATGCAGGAAAATACTAAACTATACGCAGGTGAGATTACTATACTACGGTATCATTATTATCACACAAGGTGTAAAGATATCCATATGCAAACATAATTAAATTCACGATCTCTCGTTAAGAAAAATCTTATTATTATATCTTAAACTTAGTCACTTGAAAATTACGAAATCCCAAATTAATATGACGATATTATTGTCGAACTGTATAGCAAATAAGCAAATCAATCACGCTTCAAATTTTGTGTGATTGATTATGTTCTGAAATTTGTATAAAAGCAAAGAAAAATCACATTTCAGTTTTTCATAACCGACAAAAACCGGTCGATTTATCCGGTTCGATATTTAACTGATTCAACTGGCTGGGTTCAACATTTTCAAATCGGGTTTCACTGGGTGCGTGCACACCCCTAATTATTTTATTATACGATTGAGCGGCGCGCGCTTTTCCTAGAGCCAGCTAGGTTTTCTTTTCTCCACTTCTCACTCGCACTTTTGCAAAATCAACACCCAATTTTTTAGATTAGAGGAAAAACTCTCGCAAATAATCTCTCTTTCGATACAAGGAGAAGGACGTTTTGAGGTATTGTTGCGTAGCCGAAGAATTCAGTAATTTTTTTCCGGATTTTTCATTGTTTTTTTTATTGTTTTGTTTTTGTTAGCAGTTTACGTTTATCTGAAGCATAATGATTGAAGGTTTTGGCTTTGTTTACTTGTTTGTTTGTTTTCCTCGGGTTATCGTTGCTGTTTTTTGACACTGTTGGCTTCGAAAGTTGAACGTTGAGTTGTTATGCATAGTTTTCTGCTGATTTTGAGGTGAGCTGGTTGATAGCTTATTTTCGAGAAAAAGAGCAGTATTTAATCCTCTGAGAATGTATTTTTATTCCTCGTTGAAATTAGTCGTGCCTCTAACTTCATTGAAACGAATTTGCTGGTTGTTATTGTGATGGATTGGATTCAGAGGATTAAAATCAAACTATTGTGACTGAGCAAGGAACAAAAGTTTTTATCATAGATCGGTGTAAGCTGTTTGTAAAGTACTGGACTTTTTTCCCTTTTATTTGAGAGACTCATAATTTTGTTTCATTTAATCTGCTTCGTGTGGCTATATGGTTTTAGGTATAATAATAACAGGGAAGATGAATCATTATCAGAAAAACACTCTGCTTTTTAATTGTTAGATTTTTTGTTGCAGTGTTTTTTGTTTTTTCAGAAAAAAGCATTCTGGGATGCTTACCATTGTGTTAATCTAAAATAATTGTACACGTAAATGTTAGGTAGCTTAGACTTTTTTTGCAGCATTTGAAGTAATTGTGTTCTTAATGGTATATTTCATTTGGATTAGGAATATTATCACTGCTGCCGGAGAGAGCCAGCATGCAGGTTTGTGGTGGATCTGCAATCATGAATTCCATTAAGCAACCTGTTGGGACCAAGACATCAGTATTTCCTTCAAACTGGATGGGTACCATTGGAAGCCCGAGTCATGTTAAAATGAGTTCGTTCAAGCCTTGTAGATCAACTCAACTTGAAGGGAGCTTAGTCACTGGGAGGTCACCTTCTTCTGCGTCTGTTCTCGAACCTGAGGTTGGAGGTATTGTCCATAACTAGCCGCTTCTGCATGATATGATACTATGGAATATTTCCTTTTTCTTCCATTTTCTTAGTATCTGCATATGCTGTTGTGATGGTGTGCATATACACTGTTCTGCTTTTTAAAGTGATTGAACAGACATTTTTTTTTTCCTTTGTTGAATTGGTTGAAGTTACAAGTTGTTTCGTTGTCATGAATTAAAATGACTAGGAGCTGGGAGCAGCCTTGCGGATTATGGCTTGAAAGAAGTTGATCCAGAGATTCGCAGCATTATTGACAAAGAGAAGAATCGTCAATTTAGAAGCTTGGAACTTATTGCTTCAGAGAATTTCACTTCTCGAGCTGTGATGGAAGCAGTTGGCTCTTGCCTCACTAATAAGTACTCCGAGGGATTACCTGGCAAAAGGTATGTTAGAATTTAGAAGGGGAGTTAAAAGTTACACTTTGGCATTATTTTGTTTCTGCCTGTGTTCAGCTTATAAGATCATTTTTTGCTTCAGATATTATGGTGGCAATGAGTTCATTGATGAACTTGAGATTCTTTGTCAAGAGAGGGCTCTTGCAGCTTTTAATTTGGATGGAAATAAATGGGGTGTGAATGTCCAGCCATTGTCTGGTTCACCTGCTAATTTTGAGGTGTACACAGCGGTTCTTAACCCACATGACCGTATAATGGTAAATGAGATTCTTTCTTTCAGGCTCTTTGCATTGCTATTTTGATGTATTTACAGCTAACAATTACTCTGATGGTTTTGAATTGACATTAGGGATTGGATTTACCACACGGTGGACACTTGTCGCATGGTTTCATGACTGCTAAGAGACGGGTTTCAGGAACCTCTATATATTTTGAATCCATGCCTTATCGATTGGATGAGACTACAGGTTACCTTTATTCTTTCATTAGTATGATCTAGGGTTTATCTCTTTTCACTTATTAACTACAGCTTTGATATTTTGTTTCCACAGGCCTTGTTGACTATGATATGCTTGAGAAAACAGCTGCCCTTTTCCGTCCCAAGCTTATTATTGCAGGTGCTAGTGCTTATCCTCGAGATTTTGACTATCCTCGTATGAGAAAGGTACAATTTCCCATTTAACTGATTCAGATATTCTATTATATTACCTCTTCTTGCCTGCTCGATTGCATTAACATCTAACTATTTTTCTTGATGCTCTTTGAAGATTGCAGATGCTGCAGGTGCTTTTCTTATGATGGATATGGCTCATATTAGTGGGCTTGTTTCTGCATCTGTTGTTGCTAATCCTTTTGAGTTCTGTGACATCGTAACCACAACAACACACAAGGTTAATGTTGATTCTTATCTTGTCTTATCTTACAAGCTTGACACCTGGACAATTGGGCACGTCGTCTTAACCACTTCCACCGAGTTTTATGATGCTGCTTTTACTCGAGTAGGCTGCTGTTTGATTGTATATTTTCTGTTTCTCTAGTCTCTCAGGGGCCCTCGAGGTGGCATGATCTTTTTCAAGAAGGAACCTGTTTTGGGAGTTGATCTAGAAACTGCAATTAACAATGCTGTTTTTCCAGGATTGCAGGTCTGTGAATAGTCTGCTTTGCTCGTCATTGCGTTGCTGAATATCAATATTTTCTTGATAGATGTATTTTTTTTTGGTCTCTCAATTCACTTGTAAATTTGAACAGGGAGGCCCGCACAATCATACGATTGGAGGGCTTGCTGTTAGTCTGAAGCATGCAAAATCTCCAGAATTCAAGGCTTATCAAAGCAAGGTAGTATCGAGAGTTACTTTCATAATAATAAATTAATAACCATTGTCAGCGAAAGCTTGTACATTTTGACACTAATTTCCCCCCCCCCCTCCCTACAGGTGGTCTCGAATTGTAGAGCTCTAGCTTCTCAATTGATGGAGTTGGGATACAAACTAGTCTCTGGAGGGAGTGATAATCACCTGGTTCTTGTGGATCTCCGTCCCTTGGTAAGCATGAAACTTTCATATACTCCCTCAGTTATTTATTCCCTTTTATGTGCAACTTGAGCCATCTCCTCCGATCAATCACTCTTGTAATCACTTGACCAACTTTTTCAAATTTCCACTTTAGTTTAATCAATAGGGCTTTATTTTTATTAATACATGTGCTGTTCGAATAGGGCATTGATGGCGCTAGAGTGGAGAAAATTCTCGACATGGCATCTATAACCCTCAACAAAAACTCTGTACCTGGTGAGTGTATGAATACAGTTTCAACTTCTTGTATCAAGCTACTGTATCTGTGCCTTTACTTCTTTTATTTTTTTTCCGAGTCCCTTACTTACTCCCTTGTTTCACCATATAGGTGACAAAAGTGCACTAGTGCCCGGTGGCATACGTATAGGTTCGCCTGCTATGACTACCCGAGGCTTCAGTGAAAAAGAGTTTGTTGCAGTTGCAGACTTCATCCACGAGGGCGTGCAAATCACCCTGGAAGCTAAGAAGTCCGCTTCAGGCACCAAGCTCCAAGATTTCATGAAATTTGTGACTTCTCCGAGCTTCCCATTGGCCGACCGGGTGTCGGATCTGCAAAGAAGAGTTGAGGCACTGACAACTCAATTCCCCATTCCTGGTTTGTGAGTAAAATAGCAAGCACTCGAGTAGCAATTCATGTTATGAACATAATTGTGGCAAATGTTATTGCTCCTCACTTTGCCATTGCTAAATGAGGTCCTTTGTTTGGATTTTCATTTGATCAGACAATAGAACAACACTACAGTTTTGTTGCTTTGGATGTTGTAATACTTGATGATAAATTGTGTTCTTGATCTTTATCCAAAATTTTGTGATAGCATGCACTCTCTCTCTCTCACACACAGAGAGAGATTCTATGCAATACAATTGGTGTTGATTAACGAAACATTGTAACATGAATACTTACAGATGACAGCATTTGAAATCATCTGCTTTATATCTATACTTGATGATAAATTGTGTTCTTGATCTTTAGTCCCCCCTTGAGGTTGTGCTGTTGTATGACCAAAATAGAGGCCATTGCAGAGAAATCTGTAGCGGAGAGGATGTCCCTGATGGAATTGAGCTCCAAGCACTCCTCCCAGTCATTCATCCCCACCGTGAGGAGCGAGTTCACCCTCCCACCCCGCCCCACGATGAACAAACCATACTGTGCCTCGAGTGACCTCAATGTGGAGATTCTGGAGAAGGTCTGCCTTGACTGTTAGTCAGGTACTTCTCCATGTAGGCAACATGCCCTCCGATGACATGCCTGTCGTAGTAGTTTGCAAAGCACTCATCATCAACTTTCATCTCCTCTAAATGCTCCAGGGTGTTGGCCCTCGCCATGGTCATGAGCGACGACACACTGTCCTCGTGGTCTCTAGCAGGAGCTGTATGACCGTCAACTTCATGCCTGGGTGGTAGGCCACCCTACAGTAAAAGGATAGCGCCTCCCGATCGTCCTTGCCATCGATGAAGATCACTGCTGCGTAGAGGGATGTGGCGGTTCTTGACAGTGTTGTCGTGGCGAGGCCTTGGTCGATTAGAATCCCAACAGAGCATGACGCGTGGCGAAGGATCTGTCAAATCAAAGGAGTTTTCGTTAGCTAGCTTTACAACAAGATAAGTCTAGTTACACATCATCTTCTTACCAACAGAGTTGTGCTTCATCGTTAGTCTATTTGAACTTTAAGCATATGCCTCTGTGATGGTTTAAGGATAATGGAACATTACACACCTTTCGATTGACATGCCTAAAGCCAACATGGCCAAGATCAAGCCTTCCACTAGGCTCTTCTTACTTGTGAAACGGCAAAACTATGAGTGAAATTGATAGATCCTCTACTAAGATGCATGTTGCCGAGTGTGGAGAGTGCCAGTATCTGGCGCGTCGTGATCCTGGCTCCGTCCTCGTCCAGGTATGCATTCACACCTTTTGATGGTCTGCTCTTTCATCTCCACCACCGCGGATCCGTCACCGACACCGTGTCCATGCCTTGATTGTGCGCTAGTGTCACCGGGATCTTGTCGGTCAGATCCACCATGCCCGTCAGGTGGACCAGGATCCCCAGGTACGACGACCCTTGAGAGATTGCCATAAGGTTCGTCGCCACGCCCATGTACGCACATCAACACTCGCAGCTCGCTCCAGGGGCTCAGCCACTAAAGCGCAATCCTCTGCCCGCTTGATGATGCTCAATACGATTAACAGGGCGTAGATGATCGCGGACACCAGGGAGAGGCTCATAGAGGCACTCGTGAAAAAAGCCCGGTATTTTTAGATCAAATGCAATCAGGCAATCAAATTACTCACATTTGAGGCCATGATGGCTAAGTAGACATGAAAGTGGCCATGTTGCGACGGAGTCCTGCCAGTGGAAACCGAGCATCACCACCGACAGCACTGCCTTGATCACCTTCACGATGGGGGTGATCAAGAAGATGGGGGTGATCACCTTCACGATGGGGGTGATCACCTTCCCGGCTTGTAACTGGCTGAATTGCGCCTCTGTCCCCACCTAGAAGAAGAAGAAGAATGAGTAGAAAATTGCATTAAAGAGATGGTTCATTTGAATGATCATCATCTTAGCTATCCTCCCATTTCTAGGCATGAAAACTTCGGCCAAAAACGAGCTCAGAATCATGTTGTACTTGATCATCTTGGAAGTGCTGTTGGGAACAATTTCTTATCTTTATCCAGTGGTGGTGGACCAGATAGCACGGCGCCTTGGTTAAGAACGTTACCTCCGATGATGACATGGACATCATAGGATGAGTTTCCGTGCAGGATGGTGAATTTGGCCTTGTTCGTTGCAATGCAAGTGCCGGCCTCCTAGGGGCTCTTCTGTGACAGGTAATGTGAAAACACAGTCATTGCAATGACAAGGACCATACTTCTATGACTTTATGTACTTCTAAAAAGCATGAAACTTGACATGATGTTATGCCATATGAAACCTGCTTAATTTCCTCTTGCATTTGTGGTTTTCATGTTTTGCTTTATCTCTGTTGAGTTTTTTATTTTTATATTTATTTTTTTAACTTTGTTTTGCTTTATTATTGTGATTATATGTCAGAGTTGCTTAGGTTTCCGTTTGATGATCAATTTCTGTGCTTCTACTTCTTTCTCCTTTTCAATGTTGTATTGTTTGTGGGGTGCTCTGTTTTTTTTACCAAAAAAAAAATGATGATGGAAACTCGTGTCGATTGCTTGATGTGTGGACTGGGTAAACTCTACTCTTACCGGTGAATGAATGATGTGTTTTGAACAAATACACACATTTGTGTATGTGTGTGTTTTCTAAAAGCTTTGGTGCCACGAGGCACAACTTCATGTGTGTTTGTGTGTTTTATGGGTGAAAAGGAGCAATAAATTATGGTATGAGAGCGAGAGAGAGGGATATGTGGCCTTGGATCGTGAAATCACACCCAACTCTAATTGTGTGTGCACCCATTCAATCTTAACTATATATTGATTGCTCTCTAAACTTATTTTTTATATTACTACCTCATACTAGGCCTTTACTACCACGGACTTGAAAATTTTGTCTAATTCAATGTTTGAGAAATTTAAGGATTTGGATTGAAGTTTGAGTCTTGGAAATATGACCCATATAATGAATTTTTATTACAATGGTATAGTAAATATCATGGTATGGGGGTTTTTGGTTTGTGTGCTATTGCACGAAGTCGAGTTTTACTAGGTAAATATTTCTGGACAATGATTTTGTACTATTTTCATGGTTAAAAATTATAAGAGTGAACTGAAATGATATTTTTGAGGTTCTGTTGCATATTTTGACTTTTTTTAAATTGAAATGCTCGTTTTGTACTTTTTAAAATTGAAATGCATATTCTGTTGCATATCTCATTCTTACTGACTACTTTCTTGCTCTTATGCAGACATCTTTATTCTCCCTCATTCTACTTTGTTTATCTTCTTTATACGTTGGTTGTTGTTTGAAAAAAATTAATAAGTAAAGGTTTGATAAAATCAAAAAGAATACTAGAAAATCGATCCAAAACGTACACACCGCAAGGAAAACAGGAAGTGCCCGCCAAAGCATTGTGGACAATCATCATCGTCAAGGGTACATGAGATAATATTTCTGGATGACGAAACATGGGAATTGCATTCTTTGAACGTGACTTAATTTTGAATCCGAACTTAAATATGGTACGAATGTTATATTTTACTATTACATTTAAGGTTTATTTCAAATGGGGTACTGATGTGGCCGTCGTTAGTACACAAAATAAATTTATAGCTTATGCCCAAAGCTATATAGATAGCGGTAAGAACATGTTCGATCCGCAAGAAGTTGATTAGTGCTCGCTCGTTATCTCTCCGGTGGTACCAAAAAAAGGCGAAGGTTGTGGTCACAGTAACCATTTTGGTTAATATGTTGAACATAAAATAACTGAAATTAAACAAAAGAGTTGATCAAATAATAAAAGGAACCTAGTCTGGATATGAACACTCATTCTATCATTGGTGCAAAGATTTTACTACATGCTCGTGTCATTAGTTATGGGCGAAGAATGTCGGAATCCCTTTTTACGTATCACGAAACCCCCCAACCCTCCTATCCATTCTTACAGATTAGAGTTATTACACCCCCTAACCTGGACAACACACTCTGACTTTGAATAATCGTCCAATGTCTTGCCCAAAGAGCATTCAAACTAGATGGACCTGAAAATGAATTCTTACATGTACCATGTCGACATACACCTTCTGCCCATGTTTGTCAATCTATAACTAAGTTACATAAGGATCATACACTTTATGGCTTAATTAATTTATGATTTAGATACCTCAGTGGCCAGTTAACTACTCAGTTTGCCCTGATAGGTGGGAAACTCATTTATGTGGATCAATGCAACATAGAATCGTTCAAATTGATGAGGCTTGCGTCAATTTTATTTGCTTTGGGTTACAAGCAGTCGTTGACCCATGAGTTTTATTACTGTAGTCCAGAAAATAGTTGTCATTGCATATGCATTATACTAGGTCACCTCTTACACTCACTTCTTGATGAGCCTCACATGGAGCGATTATTGTCGTTGCTTTCGGGTCGATCTAAGCTTGCTTGCATCTATTCGATTGAGATTGTACTGAACGAATCTATGATGAAGAATGAAGAAGATGAAGAAGACGAAAATCAATATTTCAACGAATTCTATATTGTTAAATCTTCTGCAGTTGTCATACAAGAAATCAAGTAGGTGGAAAAAGAGCCTAAAATTATATATGAGTATATAAACTATGTTGATTGTTGTTTGTTTATTATATATGTTTGGTTAATATTATACTGATTCTTGGATAACATTATGCTGATTTTTGGTTAATACTATGCTGATTTTGCTATTATGTTGTGTTATATGTTGATCATTATAAGGTTATACTGATTTACATAAAATATGCATGCTGAACATAAAACCATGCCATATAGGATTAAATAAATAGATGAATTTTTTCCGTATCCAAAAATACCCTTTTAATGAAATGCCGAGCAAACTATGCTGATTTGTTTGACTTTAAATATCAACCTTAGATTTTCAGATCCAATAAATTATAATAGGTCTTCTATCTGTCAATATTTATGATGAGTCTTATATAAAATAAACAACATTCATAAATATTCAATATAATGATATGTGAAATTAAATACTTCTACGAGATTAGGACGAAATACAAGATTTGTATGATAGAAGTATAACGAAAGCTTATAGTATAAAATAACTACAATATTTTATCGTATTTGAAGGCATTTAAAATATTTTATCAACTTTGAGAGGTGTGGCCTTTACATGATTGGGATTTTTGACCAAGACCTAAGTTTAATTACGTTATTATTGCAAAAATAATAGAGAGAAGAGATCCACCGACACCCTACCCAAAATCTAACTTTATATTGATTATCGTCACATTTTTAATGAGTCAAATCTGAATTCTAGTGATACATTATTTGTCCCATCACAGGAAAATAGTGATGAACGAATAAAATAATAAGAACTCCTTATTTTGTAGAAATTGAATATCAGCTCAAAAATTAGAAATATTTTTATTATTAGAAAGTAGAAAATAGTTTCGTTCACGAGTCTTTATTTTGGGTAATTAATTTTTTCAAAATTAGTGTTTCATATTCGAGTAAATTGAATTTGTCGCTTCATCAACTAAATTATCAAATAAGCTAATTATTCTTATTATAACAATTTAAATTGAGAAATGATTTCGAGAATTATATACTACTATTTATAGAATAAGATAATTGGTCCGATAATTAAGTTTAAAATGGAAACTTTTATCTCGCAAGTCTTTTATAATACGAAATTATTTGAACTAATTAGTCGTAATTAGATCTAAAAAACATAATATTAGTGCCCAACCAAAAGTCTTTGGTTGGTAAGGTGGTGTTTTCAAATATAAAATAGACTAAAAAGTTTACTGAAAAGTGAAAACGATTTATGTTCTGCCCCTCCACGCTATTTTCTAACAAATATTTATTGCTCTTCTAACCAATAAATTCATTTTTATTGGAAGAAAAATATATTTTTCTTTGAATTAGAGACATAAAACCATTAATAGTTCTTTATATAAGATATTTAAATCATTTATTATAATTTCATAAAGATTACTAAAATTTCGATTTTAATTAAACTTGAGGTCATGTCTATTTTAGCCTTAATTATTTCTTTAATTAATTAATCTCCCCAAAGTTCACCCACACCTTAAGATTGAAAACAAAAATAAAAATATAAATAGAAGTATTGGATTACAGATTTACAGAGACTTAGAATTTCATTTATTTTTAAGGGTGAATAAATAAAATTAATTTAATGCCATAAAATCACATGAAAATTTGTTTGTACGATGACAATATTTTGCTTTGATTTCAAGGTAAAGCAGCTAAAATTGTTGCCCAAAATTGGGAGCATAATACCGAAAATGTTGTGCACACAAATAAATAAATGTATTTTTCGAATTTTAAAATAATACAAATGCAGCTGGATCCAAAATGACAATCTCCCAGGTAAACTGGATATGCATTTATTACTTCCAAAGTCAAATATTTAATGTGCTTAGAGATTATAATAATCAAATAGTGTAATTTATCAACTAGTAAAATATATTTGTAAGTCAGCCCAAGCCACTGTGATGAAATAATATATTGGGATTTCATGACACATAGATAAAAGCAACAAATACATCTACACCAATAATAAAATCTTATAAAAATATTAAGCAATTTTTTTTATTTTTTTTTGTATTTTTTTGTATTTTGTCATAGTCACAACATTAGTAGCAAATAGAGAATGAAGCGCAGCTTAGTTGATAAGACGCTTATCCTCCAACTAATGGGTCGGAAGTTTAAGTCACCACGGGGGTAAATGATGAACCATTATTGATCCTGAAGTAAAAAAGAAAAAAACATTAGTAGCAAATACTTGAAAATTATTTTAGAATGATTAAATGGCTAAAATGCTTTAGAAGGTAGTAATAGTAAATCAATGTATTAGGTTGGCAGGTTATTGAGAGGACATTGGAACTTCTGATGTACACTATAGCAACTAAATTATAGTCAAAGATTCTAATATCTAGAAGCATATAAATATCAACAAACTTATATTATTATTTTAAGTAAAAAATATATACAAAGACAATAATCCATGAGAAACTACAACATATATATCAAAGCAAAGGGGAAGCAAGATAAATATGTGTGTGTGTGTGTGTGTGTGTGATTTTTTGTATAAATAGGGAAAATGGGGAAATAAAAAATGGTTTTTGGTATGAATTCTTTTTATGATTTAAACAAGAGTGTTGTAAGAAAATAACCCAAAAGAGGTTAATGTAAGAAAAAGACACTCAACTCCAATTCAACTCCATATGTGATTTTACAAATTACCTACATAACTAAGAGAATTGAGGAAAAATAAAAAATTTGGTGTTTATTAATTCATTTTCTCCATTATTATATAAATATTTAACTATATTTTCCTGCTTTCCTCTCACATTATTTAATAGAAAAAAATAATTTAAACTCTTTACCTTACCAATAATAATTCTAGATCTCTAGGCTCTGGATTCTGTACATGCATGTATTAATTGTTAGTGGATCTCAATTTTATTTATTTTCTTTTTAAATGATGGTCAAACATTATTTATAATATTTTTATCTTATATATATTTATTAATTGTAATCTATAGCTATAATCGATGAATTTAATTTGGTTTGTGAGCATTTTTCGAATGGCATTAATATTTTATCCATCAACATCACATCACACACATATATGATTGCTATATTTCCAAGAATATTTTCGTAATATACATGTCATATAAATTTATAATATTCTTTTGCGCATGCAAAGGAATAAAAGGAATTCCAGTGAGGAGTGACGAGGACAATTGTGTCATTTCACAAGAGAAATGTGTCGGCCTCTAACTCTAGTTAATATCCAATTATGTCATCCGGCCCGGGCCCACTCCCTTTCCAATTCAAAGCCAAACGCAGAAGCGACGGTGACTCAGTTAACGTTGGACTCAACTCACATCTACATACACATATACATACATATGAACATTTGCACACATTATAAATCTATATATATATATAGAAACGTGTAGGGGAGAGAGAGAGAGAGAGAGAGAGGAGACGTGGATTGTATTTAAACAGTGGATACCAAATCGAACGCGTCTGGAGCTGGAGAGAGGAAGATTAAAATAATTAGAGAGAGAGAGAGAGAGAATTAGAAGGAACGGAAGTGCAATGGCGGACTCCAGCGATTCCGTCTCCGTCGGTATGGAGTCCATACCGTTCGCCGGAAAGGTCAAAGTCAATACCGCCGCTCGCATTATGCTTATACACGCACATATATACATGTTGTATGTATATTGTATGCATATACAGCTGAAGTTGTTTGTGCGCACATTTATTTTTGTGAAAAGTTATGCGAAATATTAGCTGAAGTAGATTGTTGAGCTGCATTTTGAGTAGCAATGCGCGATTTCCAGATTTTGGAGGATTTTGGAAAGGAAGTCTATTTTTATGCATTTTCCTTCCTTCTAAAAAAGTGCTTCAATTTCTCATTTCCCGAGGACTTTGTGTGTGTGTGTGTGTGGAGAAGGAGCTTGTTTCGGCAAATTTACCGTAGCATTGATATGTAGATTGAGTAAGGATCACATTTTGCGAAAAATAGAAGTTCATTTTTTATAGCATAATTTTATGAAGCAGGTTTTACTTGTTTTGACAAGTGAATTTCACATTTGATGCATTTCCATCGATCAATTTCTTTTCTTTTTTAATTTTCATCTGTTTTTTCATTGCTTTCATCTCTATTTGTATATCAATCGCTTGTGATCGTATGTGTGTGTGTGGCATGAGAGATGAGGAAAGGAAAATAAAGAAATGGAAAAAGGAAAAAAAGAATAAAGTTCCTCAACTATGCTTACATGCTACAATTTGCTGTTCAGATGCTCAATCTTTACTTAACAAGTTTCAAATGTAAATATTATGTCATAACTTTCGTATTTACTCAATTTCTGAAGATTTTATACTTAATCCGCAAAATATGCTTGAATTATGGATTCTTCATCTAAGAGCTCAATAAATTTAGAGAGAAAATATATACTTTGGCGTATTTCTTTGCCTATAGGTGCATGAATAGGTTCTTAGTGAATCTCCTTGACCTTTTCTAAATCCACTACGGAAAGTCGTTAGCTAGAGCTAGCTGGAATTCCTCATGAAGGGCCACTCTCAGAGATAATTCTTGTTTTAGGCAAGTTACACTCTAAATAAGCAAGAAAAAGATTCTTGTAAAGCAAGTGGAATCAGAATTTCTTAGATTGGATTAGCTGGTGGAATATTTTGCTCTACTTGACATATTTTGGAGATTAGGTGCCGATCTTGACAAACTCGCTTTTTTCATGTTGGTTTACAGGAGCATATTATCAAGACGGGTCATGGTTCTGTCTCTGTTGCTGTATTTGGAGACCAGGACAAGCCAGCTCTTATTACTTATCCTGATTTGGCTTTAAACTGTAAGGAAACTGAACTGAACTCTTACCAACTGTATTTTTTGAATTTTGACCAATTTTTTGATGTCTAGTGAATACTCTTATCGATGATGGGAATCTTGCTAATGTACTTTCCATAACAATAATACCAAATAACAAAATTGTGGTGTGATATCTATTTACTAGACTACCTGCTTTTGAGCTGCCACTTTTGCTTTAAATTTTTACATGATATTTCTTCTTAAGAATGTTATTATAGTTAGATTTGAAATATCACAAGATGCTTTTGGATCACTATTAGCCTCTTATATCTTGGTTTTTGAATTACAACTATGAGTTATCCAATCTTGAAGCATTTTCTCTAAGATGCAAGAAGTGTGATTTACTAAAATCTACAGCATATAGTACTTCTAAAATTTGCAGTTGACATGTGACTTGTTTGTCTGCATGCCACCAAACAGATATGACCTGTTTCCAAGGGTTGTTCTTTTGTCCAGAAGCATTTTCTCTCCTTCTCCATAACTTCTGTATCTACCACATCAGTCCTCCAGGTCATGAGGTCAGTCCGTAATTCCTTGATCATTTATTTAGTTATTTACGAAGTAGTTCAGCTTCAATGACACTGTCTGCATTGAGTTTTGCTGTGTCTTACCTGGCACTTCTGTCAAGAGTTATTGCAGTTAGGAGCTGCTGTAGCTGGACCTGATGAACCCTCACTGACTGTTGATGAATTAGCTGAACAGATTACTGAAATCCTCGACTATTTTGGGTAATTCTAGTGTTTTAGTAATATCATACCTGCCTCTTTTAACTACCGAGTCAAATTATTGATAATACAGTCATCAATGAACATGGTTTCAAGCTAACTCACACTCAATCTATCTCCAGGCTTGGTTCGGTTATGTGCCTGGGTGTAGCAGCTGGAGCTTATATTCTTACTCTTTTTGCTGTAAGTTGTTTTCCTTCACCTGTTGCATCCCCATATCTGTTTGTTTGTCTTCGCCAGCAAAATCAAGTGCCGCTTTATTGCAGCTAAAACACTCACGACGCGTCATTGGTCTTATTCTTGTTTCCCCTCTGTGCAAATCACCATCTTGGACAGAGTGGTTATGTAACAAGGTTCGCTACTTTTTTGTTTCTCCTTGTTCCCTCATGTTCTAACTCTGCAGAAATTTGGTATTTGATTTGGAAAACGTAAAGGAGATTACAAGTTTCACAAGTATGGTAAACTGTTTGCAGGTGATGTCCAATTTGCTTTACATTTGTGGCATGTGTGGCATAGTAAAGGAGTTGTTGCTCATGCGATACTTCAGCAAGGTCTGTCTGGTATTCAGTTTGTGTATAAATATTAAAGGATTCATTTTGTTTGAAAAATATGCTAAATTTGGATTTTTCAATGGTGCAACAGGAAGTTCGTGGTGGTGTTGATGTACCCGAATCGGATATTGTCCAGTCTTGCAGAAGAGTTAGTTCCTTGCTTTTTTCTCAACACATCATGATTTAGCATTTCTAAGTTTCATATAAGTAAAAAATATTTAAGCGTTTGCAGTTGTTGGGCGAGAGGCAGAGTCCTAACGTGCTGCGTTTCCTTGAAGCTATTAACGGGTAATCTCCTTGAAACTATAGTTGTCAAGACTTCGAAACCCAAAAGACAGTTTAACCTTTATCATCTGCTGCCTTGCAGGAGGCCAGACATCAGCAATAGCTTGAGGAAATTGCAGTGTCGATCCTTAATTTTTGTTGGCGAAAACTCTCCTTTCCACTACGAAGCTCTTCACATGACTTCAAAGCTAGACAGAAGATTCAGTGCCTTGGTTGAGGTAAGCTAACCTAAACCATCCACTTAGCTGCTCTTGTATGAAGCACAGTTACCATCACGTTCACCTCTCACACGCCGATTTCTTGCTTCTTGCAGGTTCAAGCATGTGGCTCGATGGTCACAGAAGAGCAGCCCGATGCCATGCTGATCCCACTGGAATACTTTCTCATGGGCTATGGTCTCTTTAGACCGTCCCACTTGAGCGTAAGCCCAAGAAGTCCATTGAGCCCGACTAGCATTTCACCAGAGCTTTTCTCACCCGAGAGCATGGGGCTGAAGTTGAAACCAATAAAGACGAGAATCCTGGGACAAGTGTGAAGAGGATGAACGTGTAGGCTGGCCAGATTTTTGTAAACTACGTAACGAAGGTAAGGAGCTAGCGCTTGCTCCATGGCAGGAGAGAAAGCCATATGAGGCTTTGTAGATAAAAAGGCTATATACAAATAATTAGCATAATATTAGCAGAGAAATAGGGTGAAGGGAAAGAAGATATACACATGAGATAAAGGGGGTAAATTTTTTGCTTTTAATTTTTTGGATTTTTCTCCCACTTGTAACTCTAGAGAAGAATTTGGTGAGAGCTATTCATGTACACCATCCCAATAATAAATTATATAGGTGCAGGGAATATTAATAAAGGGAGGGCGTTGTATTTCATTTCTTACCAAATTATCTTTGTACTTATTCTCGGCACATTCTTTCATCCTAACGAGCTTTAGTCAGACTCAGGTTTGAATAATTCTTGATATTTTCATGCATATAACCAATGGAAGTTGGCACTTTTCAGGGTTGACATATATGAGAGTGGAACAACTTTTTGAAGTGCATTCTTCCCATTTGGATCACACATTCACACTCCACAAAAAAAAAGATTAAATTATTTGCCAAGTTGGAATAATCATCAATGAAAAATCATGCACTCATATTCTTATCATGATATGTGGAGGGTCGACTCACTATATTGAATTACCATCTCATCTAGAAAGCGAACAATTTGGTCCGGCTCTGATATCATATTGAATTACTATTTCGTCAAGAACTTGAATATTATTCGAGATTCCATAACTTAGTTCTTACATACCAAGACATTAGATCCCAATTCCCAAAGCTTGAACATGTATAATTTGGATGTAAAATGGCTTAAAATCGTAATGGCATTTTGCATTACATACCTTCTTCATCTTCATCATCGTCATACACATTAATCCACTGTGAATCTTCTGCTCTCGAATCGCAGAAGATTCCTATGGATGCCATTGGCATCTTCGTGGTTCTTGGAGCTTTCCTTCTGTTCATCTCTGCATACATTTCCTCTATCATCGGCTTCCAGAGTCGAACGCGTGCATTTATAAACCAATTAGAAACCTGTTACATCATCATCATCATCATCATCATCAAACCATAATCAAGATTCAATCAAAACAACATTGCAAAAAACAAAAATCTCATTTCTATGCACCTGGCTCCTTGTTAGACCACTTTTCAATGCTAGCAAGTGCTTCTCTGCATCTTTTGGATATCTGAAAATTTCGCAGCATTTTTAGAAGCCTGTCTGATTATTTAGTGTGGGAGATGAAGAGGGGCGTCTTACGGGTGTAGAAAGTTCTGGAACATCCACGCCCTGAGCACGGAGACGGATCTCTCGGGGAGGCCTCTCTGAGGCCTCCAAAGCTGGTGATCCCTCTTCTTGAGCTGCTGGAGAGCCCACTGCTTCTCTATGAAGGATATCTCGAACGACCTGTCCTCTCTCGTCTCTCCCTCATCGTGTTGTGCTGCTCCCATTGCCAAAATGTGGCTGCAGATCCTCTCCCGGAGGTCTCTGTACATGGCAGAGACCGTGGGGAGGGCGAACTGGGCGTGTAGGTTAGGGTCCAGCTCGGTCACAGCATGAAATGCAGAGACGGCTGTGTGGATTTCGTCTAGGCATTGGCTGTATTGATTGTCAACCTAGATTTTATTAAAGCAAATGAGGTGTAAAATGGTAAGAATCAAGAATCAGTTGAAGGAATGGAATTTAGTTTTACCACTTGGAGTAAAGACATGAGATGCTTTTTCTTGGATTCATTGTTGCTGCTGCTGTTCTTGTTGTGAGAGACGAAGCTATGGTCCGTCTCAAGCCCGTCCGAGCAGCCAAGGCTCATTCCCTCGCAGCTCCCAAGTGCGTAGCAGGCGAACTCAGCGAGAATCTCCTGCATTGCCAGGAAGAAACGGGATCCAGACAGCAGCGTTGCAACGGGGAAGGCGGCCTTGCAGGAGCTGAAGTTCAACGAGAGATTGTTGCTGCTGCACGACGTGTTGTCTGATCCAACGTGCCTCCTGTCCAACGACGTGTAGCTGCTCAAACCCGAGGAGCTCAGCTCAGAACCCCCTCCTACACAAGGATGAGACGTTGCAAGGCTCAAAGACAGCTCCTTGTTGAAACAAGAAAGCCCTGGATTAGGGTTGATCGAGCTCAACCTCCCATGCTCCTTCAACATCCACTCATTCATCATGATCGAGCTTTCTTGAAGCTCGGGACTAGCCACGCCTCCGTTGAAGTCCCATCTCGTGCTAGCATCATAGGGAAGGCCTCCAAACCCAGCCTCAAACGTCGAATTCACACAAGTTTTGGGGGATTCAAAGGTGTAAGAAGCACTAGGGTTGCTACTAATCCCCACAATGTACTTCCCGGCAGCCCCAAACTCGTCTCCAACGTGACTGCTCGTTAGCATTTGGCCGCGGCCTAAGGTGATCGTGTCCTCCCCGAAGGCCGGGGGCAGGGGAATTCCCGCCATGATATGGTTTTGAATATGCCGGTCCACTAAATCAGAGTAACCGAGGGAGATCAAGGCCGAGTGCAACGAGCTCCCGTCTGCAACGAGGGAATGTGGCCCCGTTGCAATGTTTGTTTGCATATTGAAAGGTTGGTTTTCACGAGAACCCACCCTTAACCTGAAGATGCAAACACACCATACATCAATAGAGGGTTCTTAGCTCAAACAATGGTTGGTTTTGTAATAGTAGTTTTTGTTTGACTAAAATAGCAATATCTTCATTTCTCAAAGAGATGGCCAACAAAACAAGATTGGGAAGAAGTCCTAATTCAAGTGCTGTTTCAATCTCATATATCACTTCATTCTCACTTGCAAGAGTTAGATATATATCACTCATGTATGTATATATGCAAACAATACACAAAAAAAGAGTAAGTTTTTCATTCGTTTTGCTCAATCATATATATATATATATATATAAAAAACAACCTTGCAAAACATCATCATTTAAACACAAGGAAAAAAAAAAAAAACTTAAAAATTTCTTGTGAAAGAGATGAGATCATAGAGTTGAAAACTCTTAAAATCATTAGCATAAAACCAAACCTTGTTATCCTCGAACGAGTGTTTTGCAATGAAGAATTGATCTCAGGTGAAATGCAGTTTCCCCTTCAGGCGATTGATTGCAAGCAAAATATAATAAAGCAAGAGTTTGAAAAAATATATAATAAAATAAAATTTACTTTTAGAAGGAGCCAAAAGAAATGAAAGAAAGTGAGGTTTGATCTTTTACTGATGAGAACCATATGTAGGAAATCATTGGTTACCCTTTCTTCCTGAACAGTGTATTGTAAGCAGAAAAACAACAAAAGACTATTTCTCTCTTTCTCCCTCTCTCTCTAAAATTTTACTACCAAGGAGAATTCTTGCAAGAAAACAACCCCACCACCATTATGTAAAAACAAGACAACAAGGAATAAAAGGCCAAAACCAACTGCATAAAATGAGCTGTTTTTTTTTTTTTTTCTCTTTTCTTTTTCTCACAAGAAAGAAAAGTGGGATTTCATTTCATCCAAGAAAATTTTCAAAGCCCAAGAAACTGAGGGATTTCAGAGTGGCTCAGAAGAAATCAAGAATCGTTCACAACAAATCTCCTCTCTTTCTTAAAAGAACTCTTCTTTTAACACAAAATAGTTGAGAGAGAGAAAGAGGGAGTTATTAACCAATGGTTTGTTTGATTTGCAGCAACCGAAGCACATAATTTTTTGAAGTGCATGGAATTATAAAGCCCCCATCAAAAGCAGGCCAAAAAATGGGCTCTACGAGAGAGATAGGGAGAGGTTAGTGGTAGGGTGGTTTACATGACAATAAATGGACCTATTTATTATTCAATATTTTGCCCCCCCAAAATACATAACCACACAAGAGAGAGAGTTGATGCTAATAATATTTGAAGAGAGAGAGAGAGAGAGAGAGAGAAAAGGAGCAGTTTCACTCATTTTCTACTGCGGCTTTTTGAGGGCCCATTTTACACACAGCACACGCACTCCTCTCTCTCTTCTTCTTCTTCTTCTTCTTCTTCTTCTTATTATTATTATTATTATTATTATTATTATTATTATTATTATTATTATTATTATTATTATTATTATTATTATTATTATCTCTCTCTCTCTCAAATACACACTCTCTTGTTGTGTACCTCTCACTATCTCTATCTAGCAGCAAATGGCAATGATAGTAACAAACAAGAAATCTGAATCAGATCTGAATCCCGAGTGATGAAATGGGCATTTTCTTGAAGAGGGGAGAAAGGGTGTGGAATTTTGTAACTAAATTGAGATGGAGAAATGAAAGAAAAAAACACGCTTTTGGTGGCTGAATGGAACAAGTAAAGGGTTAGGGAAAGTGAATAGAGGGGAAAGTCTGATGATACTGTTGCACCACCAGTTTACTTTCAGTGTGAGAGAGCGAGAGAGAGACAGAGAGAGGAGAGAAAGGAACAGCGTGTGTGTATGTGCAATGATGATGCAAGCAATATTGGGGAAAATCTTTGACGGATTTGTATGCGTGCATGCAGATGCAATTACTACTATCCCTTTGTTTAATTTCTTTAGCTGGTGGTGTTCGTTTTTTGTACGGTTTTTGGGCTACGAGTTTCAGATTGCAGAGTTGTGGAGAGTGAAGTTTACATGAAAAGAGAGAGAGGTTGTACTCAGTGACATGACGTATGCATCGGAGTAAAAACGTGAGGATGAGTTTCGACTTTTTAATTTTTGGACGCGTTTTATAAATTATTGTTATAATGTAATTATTTTTTTATTATATAGCAAAATGCATCCATCCAAGTTTTTCGTCGATAGAAAAACAAGGCGTGATTTTTTTTTTTTGTTATCCGTGACAAAATCAAATGTATACTCGCCGATGTTGAACGAGCAATCGAGTTGAAATGTATTGAACGTCTCTTTTTGTTACAATCGGACATTTGTGATGTTATTACAACCATTTATAGAATGTGTCGAAAATCAAAATTATATCAAAATTTGTAGGAAATTTGAATGGGAGGATTACAAGAAACGAACAAACAATGGATTGAAATCTCTGAAAGTCGTGTAGACACATTCAGATCAAATCAATTTGGTCGGTTCACCCAAAATATTTGAACGGATAAAATTCAGAGAGTTTTTTAATGAAAGTATGTTATGTTTTGTGTGAAAAAGAACCAAAAAAGTCTGTTAAAAAGCGACCAAAAATAGGCAAAAATTGTCTCAACTGCCATGCACCCGGCAGGGTGGAACTCTGCTAGAGACACATCCGACCGGGTGTGACTCTTTGGACAAATTTACGCTTTGGACCCGGCCGGGTGGAGTCCTGCCACAGTCTCACCCGGCCGGGTGAGACTCCCTGGAATCCATGCCATGCGGCACCCGGCCGGGTGGAGTCCTGCCACAATCTCACCCGGCCGGGTGAGACTCGCTGGAATCCACGTTGCGTTGTACCTAGCCGGGTGGACACATGCCACCTTCTCAACCGGCCGGGTAGAAGTCTCTGGAATCCACGGAGCGTCTCACGCGGCCGGGTGGCGAAATGCCACATGCTCACCCGGCCGGGTGAGTCCTTCTGGATCCCAAATTTGTCCAAACTCGAATGAATTTTTCACCATAGCAATGTAGTGGGCTGCCACCCCTTGGACCCCGCTTCCAGGGGCGCTGCCCCCAGACCCCCGTCCCTTAGGGGCGAACCCCTAAGATCATAACATATTCATATAAGCGTGCACTCCGCACCTCCGAACTTATACAAAGTATTATTATGACGATTGGTCACTTTAGTTAACCCAGTTGCACTAAAATATCCAACATATATTTTATCTAAATTACATATTAACCCCACAACACTTTATAATCAATAATTTTATATAAAACTAAATAATATAATGTGATTTGATTATTAATATTATTGAATAAAAAAATATACAACTTGAAAAATTAAAATACATTAGATATATCACAATAACATTCAAAACATAAATTAAAATACATTAAAACATACCCCAATTACATAAATACGCCACAACGTACACATAGAATAACTAAAATGCAAGACTCAAAATTTGCATATTGTTCTCACAAATGATCAACTAGTGCATTTCGAAGTTCTAGATGAGCATCTTTATTTCTTATTGCATCATATTGAGATAAATACTCTTGAAATCGAGCATCTTCATTTGTCATCATCTCAACTCCGATTGTAGCGCATCTCTGGCAAGTTCAATTGGAGAACTAAGATCACGTTCATCCTCAACTAACATGTTATGTAAAATGATACATGTAACCATTATGTCACGCAACACTTCTTTATCCTAGTAGCGCACTGGTCCTGCCACAATTGCGAAACATGCTTGGAGAATATCGAATGCACATTCAACATATTTTCTACATGCTCCTTGTTTCATTGCAAAATATTTTATCTTTGCAGTACAAGGCTCTTGAATTGTTTGCACAATTGTAGACCATTTTGGATATATACTGTCAGCTAAGTAATAACTCATAGTGTATTCTTTTCCTTGAATAACATTATGAGCTGGATGAGCAATACCTTGTGTGAGATTATAGAAAATATGAGATGAATCTAACACATTGATGTCTTTGTTGCTGTCGGGTAATCTAAAATAACCATGCCATATCCAAAGATCATAATCCACAACAGCTTCGAGAATAATCGTAAGACTTCCACTACGACATGAATATGAATCGCTCCACCCTATAGGACAATTTTTCCATATCCAATGCATACAATCTAAACTGTCTAACATCCCCGGAAATCCACTGCGTTCACCAATATATAGAAGTCTAGCAATGTCATGATTTGTTGGTGTTCTCAAATATTCAACTGAAAAAATTTCTATTATTGCATGACAAAAAATTTTAGGCTTTTAATCGCACTACTCTCACTTAATTTGACATACTCGTTAGTAGCATCAACTGGTATACCATATGCTAATATACGAATAGCTGCTGTTACCTTTTGAAGGGGTGATAGTCCAAGCCTCCCTGTTGCATCTCGTCGTTGTACGAAGTAATCATCATGTTCTTTAACTGCATCCACAATGTGAACGAATAATGAACGAGACATTCAAAATATCCTACGAAACATGACTTCATTGTACACTGGATTACCCTCTCGATCACGATTGATGACAATACACCCTGGTACTGAACCACAATGTATTGTTTAGCAACTTTGACAGTCAATAAGATCTTGAAGCACCAAGTTGTTGTTGTTGATACTATGATTTATATCTTGTTGTTTTTGGGCGAGAATGTTTATCATCTGCGAATATTTCATCATCTTCATCAGAAGATGATGAATTACCACAAATAAAATTTGGATTCATTTTGAATGATATATGAAGTTTTCAAAAGAGAAGTATGTGGACAACAAGTAGGGTGATTGATTGATATGATGAAATGAGTAGAACATATCTTCAATTTATAATAGTTTTGCTTTTGGTCTCAGCCATTCATCACAAAAGCACAAATTAATCTTAGCCGTCCATCTAAAAGCAGAAAGCATAAAAGCACAATCCGTGTGCTTCTGATCTCAGCCATTCATCACAAAAGCACAAATTAATCTTAGTCGTCCATCTAAAAGCAGAAAACATAAAAGCACAATTCGTGGGCTTTTGATCTCAGCCATTCATTACAAAAGCATAAATTAATCTTACCCGTCCATCTAAAAGCAGAAAGCATAAAAGAACAATCCGTGTGCTTTTGATCTCAGTCATTCATCACAAAAGCATAAATCAATCTTAGCCGTCCGTCTAAAAGCAGAAAGTACAAAAGCAGAATCCGTGTGTTTTTTATCTTAGCCATTCATCACGAAAGCATGAATCAATCTTAGCCATCCGTCTAAAAGCAAAAAACTCATTATATATATATAAATGCAAGAGCTTACAACATAACAACTAACTCATTTTCTTCTCCATCCTCAACTTTTTCTCACAAAATGTCTACTCGTAGAGAAAGCTATACAAATGCAGAAGACATCCTTTTATGTCAAGCTTATATGCAAGTTTCACAAGACCCAATCATCAGGACATACCAATCAGTAAATCAACTGGATGCGTGTGGAAGATGCCTTCAACAAAGATAGAGACATGACTTGGCCAGAACGTTCGCAAAGATCTTTGCAAGCTCGTATTCAAACCATTGAGAAAGCAGCAAAGAAATGGCATGGATATATCCGAGCAGCCGAAGCAAGAAACCAAAGTGGTATTTCAAATACAGACATAGTGAGTATTAATCATATTTCATAATATAAATTTTCTATTTTCACATGCCATTAATTCATTATAACTACTTGCACATAGAAGAAGCTAAAAAGATACTCAAGAAAGATCCAAATTACAAATCAGGTTGAATATTTGATCATGTTTGGAACATGATTAAAAAATTAAAAAATATCAAGATTGTTCAGCGAGCTCTAGACAACCATTATGTGGAATTCAATCTTCTGATTCAGAAACTTTGGCTCATACTTCGCAAGTCTCACCAGATTTGTCTTCATTTACTATGAGCTGTGATGATGACGACAAACATGTCATTGGTGGTTCTTCATCATCAAGGCCCAACGGAGTAAAGAAAGCAAAGCTAAAGAAAAAGCAGTCCGAATATACGACATCTTTGATTGCTGCTATAAAAAAACAAAATGAGCAACATAGAGAGGACATGAAAAAAAACAAGCGTACAAATGGTTCAACTTTTGGCATATCAAAAGGGGAGCAATGAACAGAAACAAGTAAGAGAAGAAAATAAAATATTATATACCGACTTGAACTCTATAGCCAATCCCCAAATTTGTGCGTTTACTGAAGTTGAACAAAGATGCATTTTACATAAAAGAGCTCAGCAACAAGATCAGCCTAATGATTATACACCTAGAATATATTCATACTTCAATAATATTGGGGGTCTGATTCTGATTTACCAGATTATTAGATTAGGTTTTCATTTAGTTATTGTAATTTTGTTAGTCTTTTGTTTTAATTTTATGTATTTCAAATGTGTTTTTTATTTTAATTTTTAGGATTTTATGGTATGTTATGTATCTTTTAATTATTAAATTTATTTGAGATGTATTTTAAAATTTTATGGTGTGTTAGGTACTTTTTTTAATTATTAATATTATGATATAATTTTATTTAAGCATAGTCAATTAAACAATCTGTTAACTAACTGAGGCCAAATTGTAATTAATTTAATGGATAATTTAATCTAATTTAACTGGCATTTAAATTTCTTAATTAAAGAAAAAAGAACACATTTAAATTGGCTAATAATAATGGATAAGTCTTATCGTCACTATATATATATATATATATAGTAGTAATCAAATGAGAACTCGCATCTCCCATTAAAACTAAGACCAAATAACAACCCTTGATTTTGATAATATAATGGCTTAGAAATTGCCACATGTAATAATTAAAAAATAAAAAATGTCGTTTTTAGAGGTTGGAAGGCCATTGTGGTCATTTCAGTATTTCATCCGTTTTTAACTCACCTATAATCAAGGAAAAGTGATAGTGGTGTCATTTAATTAGGCGATATATTAGGAAGGTTTTAGTGGCTGCTTTAAATTCATTTCCAAGCAATAATCGCATCCGTTAATTATGGTAACATATCTTATTATGTTAATAAATCAAATACAAGCATACATGTTTTTAGAATGATCTCAATTCACGGTAGAAAATATTTGTCGAAGATG
Source organism: Monilaria moniliformis (assembly GCA_034509125.1). Taxonomy (NCBI): domain Eukaryota; kingdom Viridiplantae; phylum Streptophyta; class Magnoliopsida; order Caryophyllales; family Aizoaceae; genus Monilaria; species Monilaria moniliformis. The sequence continues at coordinate 1 of JAYDZE010551658.1, read as the reverse complement.
G
>JAYDZE010551647.1:0-13469 GCA_034509125.1 Monilaria moniliformis | reverse complement strand
AGGCAACGACTTATGTAACACTATAAATAGGCATAGTGCTAGACGAAAAAGGGTTGAACACTCTGTATTTGTAAAAACTCTGCAATATACTCTAGTGATACGCTTTGAGCTGTGGACGTAGATCTCGTTAACGATCGAACCACATAAAAATCCTCATGCAACCTTACAAATTCCGAATCTATATCCGAATCTTAGAAACCTGGCAAAATAAGATCGATCAATAAGATTGCTAAGGGATTTAATATTAATAAAAATAATTATTTGACGATAACGTGCATCTTAATTGATAAAACACTTTTTTTTTATTATAAATAATTTAGATATTCAAGTCATCTAATATATGAAAGAACCCAAGGTATGTGATTATTAATTCTATTTTTTTCTTTTTTAAAAGAAAAAGAATAGTTCCCCTTGTCTTAACTAAGCAATACATGTGTATTACTTAACTATATATTTGCAAAAAGAGATATACTTAACCATTTGCCCCCCTTTTTTTAAAGGGAACTGTTTACCCATTTTATGTATTGAGTATTAAGTGTATAATAATAAAGTAGTACTTGTTAATTTACCCATTCAATTTACTAAACTAAACAATATATTTATACTCCATCCATTCTAACTATATATGCCTTTTTTTTTATGTACTTAATATATAGACTTGTTGTTATAAAACGCAATATGTTTGAACTCAATTACTAATAAATTCCTATTTTGGTTTCTGATGAACTCTCTAACATTAAAATATCATCAACATATTAATTATGTACATATTAGAAAGTTTATTGTATAATTTTCTTTCTCAGTAATTTTTTTAATTCTTATGAAAACTCCAATATGCGTATATAATTAGGACAAAGAAAGTATAAATTAAGCAGTGTATTAAATTGAACATTGTGCATGGAATAAGAAGGAAAAATACAGTAGTACGATAATGAATCGGAACAAAGGAATGAGGAGAAAAAATCTAGAGAGAGTTTTTCAATAACAAAGATAAGAAGCAATAAATATGGAACATCCCATCTTTTCAGATATTTTGTGGCTACAAATCTATAAGAAAGTACCAGATCTTTTAATTAAAAAAGAATAAAATTTAAAAACATCATTTATTGTACTTGTTGATCTTAAAAATTCGAACGATCTACATAAATTTCAGTTGGTTGTTGTAGAAATGGTAAAAGTAGTTTCGTCCATAGTACCCACGGTTTCAGAGCTAGTCGAGAGTCTATCCATAAAGCTCGGGGCGTCCCTATCTACACAGTTAGAGCCGGGGACGTCCACAGAGCTGGAGATGAATACACATGAGCTGCCACAGCTTTAGGAGGATGAACATAGCCGGAAATACATAAAGATTGGGAACGGACTATAAGTTTCTTTTATATTTTTTACGTGTAAATTTTTTAAAATTAACGACTCATTTTCTTTTTAAATTTACTAACTCTATTGATTTGCAGATTGAGGTCTTTTAGACCCATTTCCGAGTTGTGTCGCGAATCTTCAAGAAGGTTGTGGACTTGGCGGGATATAGGTAGAAGACTCTAATCAAAGAAAATTGTGGAAAAAATTCTTTCTTTTGTGTACGGTTCGAAACGACTCACACGTTTACCAAGAAGAATGATTCGTAGAAAATGATGTGTTCACAGTGTGCGCTGGAGTTAAAAGTAAATATGAACTCAATATTTAAATTCATTCCTAATCTATGTTGTATTATTTTTTATTCAAATGATTTTTTTTTCCAAATAAACAAGTAAGGGTAAGAGCGGAAAAAAGATGGGCTTAGGGGGGAGAAAGCCCCGACCTCAATGCCATTTTCTTATTGGTAGTCGGGCCACCGAAGAAAAGAAGACTGATTTCCTGAGTTGGACAGGTGACGAGCATGAACTCCCCATCCGTTTCTTGCTCGTCCAGTTTTTTTTTTTTTTGCCGGAGTTGACCCTATCCAGGTTGATGACCTAGTCAAGCGGTAAGCTTAGGAAGTTCGCATGCAAATCGAGATCCAATTCGAGCCCCAAAAACGAGGCTATCCCAAAGAGGGTGGAGGAATTGGAGGCGCATAATCGAGATGAGATGATAGCGGCGAATGCTCGAGCTGCTGGGATTGATGAACGATCCTGGGACTTGTCCGACAAGATAGAACGCCTCTTAGTGGGGTTAGGAAAGAAGTAGAGTATAACAATCGCGACTTCCGATTACAAAAAAATAATATTTTATTTAATTTAAAATTTTATTTCATTTAATTTTAATTATTTATTTAATTATGAATTTTAAATAAATTATAAGAAAATAAATAAAATAAAATTTACAAAATTTTAAAAATTAAATTATTTGAAAATACCAAGCACTAGGTGTGCTCGGTGGAGTATACATTAAAGAAATACAAAAATATTAATCTGAAAAATATTACTGAGCATCCATGGTGCTCGCTAAGTAAAATGTTAATTTAATTCGAGAATATTAACCGAGCACCACTGTGCTCGATAATTATATGTTAAATTAATTGAAATATATTACTGAATACCATCGTGCTCATCAGTTTGTCGTCTGACTTTTGTCGTATGTTACTAAGCAAACGCTGGTGCTTGGTTATGTTTTTGTGTTGTGCTCAGTAATTTAGCGTTGAGGCTAGTGCCAAGTACCTTTGGTGTTCGGTAAGTGCTCGGTGATTGTATTTTATCGAATATTTTTGTGTGGTTAGCGAGTATTTGAATGCACGCGAAATGCCTTTTTTGCAGTTTGAAAGTTTTAAATTGATTATGTCCTATATGCAAATCTTGATTGTTTCATTTCTTACTATGACAAGATAAATCTTGGAAATTAACTTGTAATTTAAGAAAACATATCGAAATATGGAGAATTATTTTATACGAACTAAAAAGTGACACGTAAATCCTTTAAATTCTAATAAGACTAGTGAGACTCTCTCTAGAGATAATATTGTTAAGAATGCTGAAGATAGTTTTGAATTACAATACGAATTTGAATTAATTAAAATATCTTTTGGATACATTGAACTCTAAAATAGGTGAAGAGTCAAACAATATTGTTTGAAGCATATGAGTTGGTATACTATTTGACGATCAACTTTGCGTAATCATAATTTGAAAATTTGTTTAGAGGTATCCGAAATAAGGGACAAGGAGTCATCTCACACGTGTATGGCCGTGACAAGACAGTGGACACCAGCACGTGTGGCCCCTCGGGGACAAAAGATTTTGGAATCGTGGCTCTTTGACCACGACAATTTTTGGGCCCTCAAAAGCCCCCACCCAAACATGAGGTATATCTATCTGTCTTCGCTTGTCTCAGGCCCATTGGCCCGTTTAAGGGCCCATTTCGAAAAAAATATACATGTATGTTTCAGCTTGATAATTCCAACTTCTTCTTTTCTCTTATGCTTTAAAAAAAAAAAAAATTTATTTTGGGTGGTGGAGAATGGAAAGATGAATGGCGTAGGGTGTTTGGAGTAGATTAAATAATTTTTCTGGTAATTTGATCTAACTTGGGAAGATTACAAGTGCTGTTTTCACATGATTATTTCGATTAGAGAAAAAGAGAGAGAGAGAGAGAGAGGAGCGCAAACTTATCGAATTTGAAAAACGTTGAGTTCGAACCTAACAATTTGCTTAAATATGATATGTTTGTAGTTTCATATAGGGGTGTTTTAAATAAATTAATTTTATTTCATTTTGGATTGAATTATTATAAATGTAATTTCTTTCCTCCTCAAATTTCAATTCTCTCCATCAAACATTTCCCAAACTGGAAAAATGTGGATTAAAACGCAAGCCAATAACTTTTAAAAACGTGATAAAAATGAATATAAATTAATAAAGTATTCTCCCATTCAAGCTTTGGATTGTACATGGAAGGTGAAAGCAATAAAAAATTAATGAATTATGAATTTAACTACCGTAATTTTAATCTACTTTTATTAGTCCCCATCACTTCATGGAAATACTATCTTGTACTTGCAATATAAGAAAATGTACATGTGTACGTTGGGGTTAGGGTTTATGCAGTGACAGAAGAAGCTCCTCTACAAGAAGACTAAATATATTTTGATCAATACATGGCACCCCTATATGTCACGTGTCTATATAAGGGAACACTAGTTTACAACGAAATTAATGAATTAATTCGATCTGCAGAAAGATGGGAGCAAGAGCAATCAGCAGAGTTAAGGATAGGTCCCTCACTCTGCAAAATGATAAAATTATTATTCTCAATTGATAGATGAAAAATAACAACGCCTTTTGTGGCCCTCCCTATTAATTTCATGTCGCATGGAAATTCCATGCAATACTTCTTCTCCAATCCAATCTCAATATGGCTGCATCTTTATTCATTTTAGAATATCCAACATAATCCACTATGTGTAGTAAACGGCAAGAGAGAAACACGGGGAAATTGGCTACAGACGCAGGCGGCTCTGTAGCGTACAAGGCGAGATGGGGTGTGTTAAATGCGTGAAATTTGATTAAACATGTGAAGTAACTATCAATCTTAAAAGGCGCAGCATGTGATGTTAGTTTTCACGTAGCCCTTTTAACCTGACCAACAACGATGCATCACACCCTTATTAATGACGCCGGCTCAACACACACACAAGCTTCGATTCATGCACTTAAATATCAACGCTGAATTAAAACTAAAATGATTGATTGAATTAATAGATGTGAATGTATGGAGTCCACGCAGTTGATGAATACACCACACGGACACAAATCATCAGCCACGTGTATGTGCATGTGCATGTGCATGTGCATCTGCACACATATATAAACTTTTGCGGGGTATCAACAATTGAGGCTGAGCCTTACGCTTTTTCTTACACTATTCATGGGCTGCATAATATTTTTTATCTTAAAATTTTAACACCTGCAACAAATGGCATTGGTTTGCCCTACCCTTATACTATTCATCTATTATTTTATTAATCCTCGCATTATTTATATAATTTTCAATTTTGTAAAATAAATACAAATTCATTAAAATAAAAAATTCATAATTAAAATTCTAAAATTATATTATTGAAAGTAGAAAAAAATACATAAATTAAATCTTAAAATTACATTATTGAAAGTTGGAAATTGCATAATTTAAAATCTGAATCATTCGTCAAGGGGACTAAAGTGACTACAAATGTGTTCAATTAAATCCGCTTATAGTTCGTCGTGCAATTCTCCATCGTGGATCGGCTCACGACAGTCTTGAAATATGTGAAATGGCTTAGTTACACCTTGAATTAGTGTTTCTACAGCGGTCGAGGTGTCGCATCTTCGTCCTCCCAATTAGTTGTTTCCTCGCATTCGTCCTCGATGATCATGTTGTGCAAAATAATGCACGTGTACATGATGTGGGCTAGCACATCTCCGAACCACCTACAACCTGGAGCTTTCAATATCGCTAACCGTGCTTGAAGAACGCCGAATGCTCATTCGACGTCCTTTCACGCAACATCCTGTATCTAGGCGAAACAAACTCTTTTCGGCCCAGTGGGACAAGAAATGTTGTTCACGAAGGCTAGCCATCTCGAATAAATGTTGTCCGCTAGATAATAGCCCATGTCATTGCGACGACCATTGGCGGTAAATTGTATCGCTAGCGCCCTACCATTCAACACGTCGCCGAAGATGTCAGAGTGGTTAAGGATGTTGATTTCGTTGTTGGAGCCAGCGACACTAAAAATGCATGCCAAATCCACAATTATTCGTCGGCCACTACTTCGAGCACGACAGTGGGATTAGATCTTTTGTAGCCGCTTGTGTAAGCGCCCTCTATACCGTTAAACAATTCTTCCACTGCTAATGCATGCATTCTATGCTACCAAGCATGTCGGGGAAGTCATGCCATGCTGCGTGCATACGAAGCAAATGTTGGCAGTCTTGGGCTGTCGGCAACCTCAGATAATCTGCGCCGAAGGCACTCTGAACCGCTTTGCAGAGCACACATTACCGGGACGTCGATTCTGCGAGATGTAAGTACTCGTCGAATTGATCAAAACATCTGCCAGTCATGAGTTGTCAGATGACCGAAGTGCATTTTTGAAGTGTGGACAACCTTTGAATTTCGGTGTTGTCCGATAGCTGTTGGAAGAACTCTTCACGCGCCGCCAACGTATTTACTATACCCACAAATAAAGTTATGCGCATACGGAACCGTCGACGGAATACAAACGCCCCCCATCGCGGACTTTTTGAGAAATAATCCACGACAAGGCGTGCAACGGTCTCTTCTCGTTTTCGGTGCACGTACGTCCTATGTCGGGGTTAATTGGCCTCCTCTATTTCCTCCGAATCACAAATGATAATCACCCCTGTGTTGTGAGCGATACGGAGAAGGATGTCCATCGTATATGGATCTTAGGTAATATTGTCGGCGTTGTGATCATCCATATTCTATAGAGAAGTTTGAAAGAATTTGTTTTTTGAATTTAGAGAGAAATTTGAGAATATTTGGAGAAGAAATGAAATGATGGTATGTGGAAAATTAGATAAAGAATGGATATTTATAGAGATTGGAAAAAAAAGTGTCGTCGATTAGTACAATTAATAACTTTTTTTTAAATCCTAGTTAGGGACTAGTTAAATTAAAAAATGTTGAATAAAATATATTTATTATGTAAACAAGAAAAGTTAAGAAAGGCTAAAATAACGCCTCTTCGTGATCCTAGTACACGCTCGCTCTATCGTTGGCCGAGAGGCTCTAGTGCGCCTCACAGGCATGTAGTGGTGGATAGAGGGCGAAGAACCATGCCCTTGGTTCGCCTCTTTGCAATGCCGGGCCGTGGGTGGTAACTAAGGTAGCTCGCCTTGCGAGCCACCGTTGCAGGTGCTTAGTCTCCGTTGCACGTGTCTTAGCTCTAACTAAAAATCTCTTCTATAATTCCAGATTCTGACCTTCAAAATACGTATTATATATTCAGGATTTTCCTTATTCAAAAAAATCAATTAAAAAAATTCGCGATTTCTTTTCACCATTTCTTACACCGCAGTGACCGCACACATTTTAGATCTCGGGCGTTACACATATTAATTTTCCCCACAGAATTGGGTTGACTAAATTTTTTATTTTATATGCACAATTGTTTCTAACATTAAATGTAGAATATTGGGTCTTTAATATTTTTGGTTCTTCTGGTCGCGTCTGAGGGTCATGTAAACCCTGAATTCTTTATTTTATTTTTAAATTTTAGTCCACTTTTCGCTCATAATTTTATTTTATTTTTAATCTTTGACTTAGAATCAGCTAGTTTTATTACTTGTAACCAATGCCATATCCTCTGATAAGTTAATTTGGAATATAAAAATACATGGATCTTTGTTTTGCTATAGGAAGTAAATAAACTTAAGTTTTACAAAAAAATAATAATATAAATGTGTATCCAGTATGCACACGAGCTTTAAGAATAAAAATAGTAAGAATATATTTAGAAAGAAGTGCATGGACCCAGATAAGAATGCATTTCCAATTCAAATTTTATTTTGAGATGTAAAATATTCTACACTACATTATGAGAGGAACGCCAAAATAAATATGTTTATTTTGTCTGGAAACGGAACTAAACAAATTTATTTCAAATGACAAATTCATTTGAGTACAAACTGTGATAAAAGCTCTTACATCAGATGCATAATAAAATGATGGGCCTAAGTACAAGTTCAATATTTGGGCTCAGGGCCCACCATAAAATGCTTTTGGCCCAACTGCTAAAAGATCACTTCATAACACGTTTTCACACCAATATCTTAATCAGTAGTCTAATTTATTTATCTTGTTACTGTTTAAATTTTATGCCAACACTATTGTTTTTCAAGATCAGAAAATTCTATTTGTGAACAAATTTTTGTTCATCATCTTCCCTTGACTCGTGAAAGTAATTAACATGCTTTATAATGTAATATTCGAAGACAAGTGATATTCTGTGTAATATTTTTTCTTTGACTGTTTGATACTTGTAAGATGCACAAAATATGTTCAGCGGTCCGTTCAAGAGAGCATATCCAAAGCTATTGTTTACCGAATTATTAAGCCACGCTGGAGTTTAGGAGATGTAAGCATTCTTATATTCTTCCCATTTTCAGTTTGTTCGACTTGCAATCTATGTATTTTCAACACCATGTATTCTCTTTGGGAATTGAATTATGATCCAACATTTGTTAAACTCGAAGCTGACCCAACATTTGTTGTTATAGTGTTGATTGATGTTGCTTTAACAATGTGTTGAACACTAGTTGTTTATTTTGCACTTTCTTCACGTTTTATCTTTGTAGACCTGTTCAATGAAGCCCTAAACTTAGTATGCACGGTTGCTCAACAAATCCAATGAAAATAGAGATGAACTTGGTCAAGGAAGAGCTGCCAAATGGATAGAAAAAGTGAAGTCTAAAGTGGTTGGAGTTTGAAGGGAGTAGTTGGATTGGTTCCTACTTTCAAAGAACCAGTATATCTTAACCTCCACTAAGATCAAAGAGTGGAGTCCAACTGAAAATGTAGGTGCAAGAGACTTGTTGTTCGAAACTCCAATTCTCTATAAATAAGAGTTGGGTCAGACTAAAGTGGGATGGATTTTCAGAGAAAGATAATACTTATCGATTTATGTCTGTTGCTGAGTCTGTTTTCGTAACATGCTAGGTATGAGAACATGACCAGTTCATTAGTCGTGACATTTGGTATCTTGTTCTGAGATTACAAGATAAATATGTGATTGGAGCAATTCAAGTGGATTTTTAGGAATAAATCTGATGAACTCTCTTAGAATATAATTTTAGAGTATAGAGAGGAATTCATTGAGAGATTCATTGGAAGAGAAAATATTGTGTTGTATATCATTCACGTAAAGAATACATACTTTGTAGGATTTACAATACTAGTAAAGAAAGACTAGCTATGGTATGATAATCCCTTCCATCTATAGGTTGGTTCTTTAATTGACTAAGGGATTTTGCTTCCTTGTCTGACACTCCCCCTCAAGTTGAGCAACGGCATCTCCGATACTCAACTTGCCAAGTACTTCATTAAAAACTCTCGGATTGACAGCTTTTGTGAGTATGTCTGCTAACTGGTCCTCAGATTTGACAAACGGCAACTGAATTAGTCCTTCCTCAATTTTTTCTTTGATGAAGTGGCGGTCTATCTCCACGTGCTTAGTTCTATCATGTTGAACCGGATTCTCTGCAATGCTGATGGCTGCCTTGTTATCACAAAACAATTGGCTCCGTTGTACAGGTGTAAACCTAATTTCAGTTAGCAGTCTTCGTACCCATAGAATTTTAGTCAGCCCACTTTTCACCCCACAGAACTCTGCCTCTGCACTCGACAAAGCCACCACCTTCTGTTTTTTACTTCTCCAAATGACCAAGTTTACCCCAACGAAGACGAAGTACCCTGCTATAGATCTTCTATCCACTGGATTACTTCCCCAATCGACATCTGTGTATCCATGAACTTCCAAAAGTTGTCCTTTCCTCAGCAAGACTCCATATCCAGCCGTGCCTTTTAAGTACCTGACAATCCTCAAGGCTGTATCCATGTGGTCTTCTTGCGGCTGATGCATAAACTGGCTGACTACACCAACTGCATATGCGATGTCGGGTCTGGTATGCGAGAGATAGATCAGTTTTCCCACCAAACGTTGATACCTCTCACGGTTCGCCAGTGGTCCTCCTTCAATGATCTTCAACCGATGATTTGGTTGCATTGGTGTGTCTGCAGGTTTACAATCTAACAAACTAGTCTCGGCTAAGAGGTCAAGAACATATTTTTTCTGCCGAAGAAAAATACCTTTCTAGATCTTAGCACCTCAATCCCTAGAAAATATTTCAAGGCACCTAAATCTTTCATTTCAAATTCTTGAAACAGACTTTCTCTTAGCTTCTTGATTTCTTCAGTATCATCTCCCGTAATTATCATGTCATCTACGTAGATGATAAGACACGTTACCAAGGTTCCCCTCTTCTTAAAGAACAAAGTATGGTCTGCATTACTTTGTTTATATCCATAAGCCAGCATAGCCTGTCGAAATCTCCGGAACCATATTCTGGGCGACTGCTTCAGTCCATATAGGGTCTTTCTCAAGCGGCATGCTTGGTTATCTCCAAATTGCTGTGAGAATCCTGGTGGTGCTTCCATATACACTTCCTCTTCTTTCTTGAGTTCTCCATGAAGGAATGCATTTGTTACATCAAATTGATGTAAAGGCCAGTCTCGATTAGCCACAACAGATAGAAGGATTCGAACTGAGTTCATTTTCACGACGGGCGAGAAGGTCTCAGCGTAATCTACACCGTAAGTTTGAGTGTATCCCTTAGCTACTAACCTGGCCTTGTATCTCTAGATTGAACCATCTGGTCGCTGTTTGATGGTGAAAACCCAGCGACATCCTACTGGTTTCTTTCCTGGAGGCCATATGCATTCTTCCCAAGTGTTGTTTTTCATCAGACCTGCCATCTCTTTTTCCATTGCTTCCTTCCAAAGTTTGTGCTTCAAGGCCTCTGCTGCTGAGTTAGGAATTTCTTCCTCTTCATAAAGTGCAACTTCGAACGCACGAGCCATATCGGTTAGATGACACTTGGTGTAATTTGCCATGGAATGTTTTGTTTTTCAGCCTTTCCATTCTGGTAAATACCGCTTCGGTGTGTGAGATTCCCCTGGTACTCCGTTGTGGTAATGCATACACTTGAGTATCACCATCTATGCTTATTTCTGTCCCAACATCTTCTTCACGTTCTGACCCTCCAACAACTTGAATTATCCTGTTGCTATCATCATTCTCAAGTAAAGTCATGTTATCAACTGAGGAATCAATTCTTACCTCGGGTATTGCAGACGGGAAAGAGGAATCAGCACTGACGTCATCAGGTTGTTCGAAGGTATCCGAGATTGGCCCAGCGGTATTGCTAACTTCTTCTGTTGGACTCACTTCCGGGACAAGACTTGGCATTGGTGGTGATATAGTAGGTAACCAACTTAGCGAGTCATTATCGGTCTCCCCCTGAGCGCTAAGGTGGTGATAATAGTACTCACTCTCAAGGAAGTCATAGTTCATAGTAACGAACATACGACAAGTTTTAGGATCGTAACACTGGTAACCTTTCTGATGCTTACCGTATCCAACAAAGACACACTTAACAGCACAAGGGAAAAATTTGGTGCGGGCAGATTTGGGAATTTGGAAAAAGACGGAACATCCGAAAAACCTAGGAGGCAGGGTTAGGGAATGAGAGAGGCGAAGGTGGGTAGACAACATCTTGACGGGGGTGGTGAGGTTGAGAATCTTAGTGGGAAGACGATTAAGCAGATAAACGGAAGTGGCTACGGCTTCAGGCCAGAAGTGCTTAGGAACCCGAGACTCAATGAGAAGGGCTCTAGTCATTACAAGAAGGATCCTATTTTTTCGCTCAGCTACACCATTTTGTCTGGGGGTATGAGGGCAAGTGGTTTGGTGAACGACCCCCTTAGCAAAACAAAAGGTGTTCATGTGAGAATTGACATATCCCCCCCCCCTTATCTGACCTATGTATCTGAATAGTGTGTTTATACTGTGTTTGAGCAAGAGCATAAAAATGGGTAAAATGGTCAAAGACTTCAGACTTTTGCTTAAGGAAATACAGCCAAGTCATTCGAGTGCAATCATCGATGAAAAGTAAAAAATATCTAAAACTATTACCACCAATAACGGGTGCAGGACCCTAGACATCAGAGTGTATTAAAACAAATGGGGAATTCGCACGAGTATTATTAAGTTTAAATGAATGTCGATGGCTCTTAGCCAAAAAAACAAGTGTCACAATGTAAAGGTTCAGAACTAACAAGCCTAGGAAACAAATTTTTTAAATAACGCGCAGAGGGGTGACCTAACCGGCAGTGCCAAAGCCAAGCATGTCGGGTTGTGTGTCCGTGAATCAGCACGCACTACCTTGTTGGGCTATCTTGTCTACGTAGTACAGCCCACGTCATTCAGTGCCACGCCCAATAATCTTTCCCGTTTGGATATCCTGTAACATGCAAAACCGAGGTTGCATTAATAAGGTAAAGTTTAATTCCTTAGTCACATGACTTATAGACACGAGCTTGTGAGACAAAGTGGGAACGTATAAACAGTTGGAAAGTTGCAGGGTGGGAGAAATAATTATAGTGCCAGCTCCTTCAACCGGTGCCAAGTCCCCATTAGCAGTTTGCACATGTGACTCTGAGGCTGTATGAATCTCAGTGAAATCAGAGGGATCAAAGGTCATTGTATCAGTTGCGTCGCAGTCAAAAATCCACTTTAAGTCTTGGGTACTAGATTGTAGGGTGGTATAGGCTATGACAATGTCATCCAAGGGCTTAAATTTATTGGAGCATATACTTTCTGGGGCAGAAATGTAATTGTGCACAAAAGTAGGAGCAGAGGGTAATTTAGAGTAAGTAGAGGGGTGCTGGTGCAAAAAGGATAAATCTGGGGAGTAAAATTTAGTTTGGGAAAAGTTTGAGGGTTTTAAAACAAAACCCCCAAAGTCTTTCCCCCTTATACCTTGGACCACAGCAACCCTAGCCGCCCCCTCCATTCTCCCGTCGTCTTCTTCGCGTGGCTAATCCCCTCGGCCGGAGCTACCCGCCACCCTGGTGGCGTCGGCAGTCCGGTCAACAGCGACAGCGGCTCAGCCTCCCTTTTGAGCCCTGTTCTTTTTCATGTCATCCCACCAATCGGGATACCCGATTAGGTGGAAGCACATCTCACGCGTGTGCCGTTTGCCTCCACAGTGACTGCATACTAGTTTGTTCTGGTCTTCCTCCGGTCGGCGACTCCAATTGTACCGATTTGGGTTATTGGTAGGGCGACCCTTGTCCCAACTGTTAAGCCGGCACCAAGTCCTCCGCCCGATGATGCATCGTGGGCGTCGTTCCTCTCTGGCCGAAGAATTTCGGAGGTAGCCGCTTCCCGTCGTACAAGGGCGTATGCTTTGCACGATGAGGGCAGCGGGTCTCTCTTCAAGAGTCTCTTTTTGACTGGTTCGTACTTGTCGTCGAGGGCGGTAAGGAATTGGAACAGGTGGTGGGTCTGTACAATTTTATTGTATGTTTCTATGTCTTCGGGATACTTCATTGGGTTTGGTTCACGTCGATCAATCAACATCCACAATGCTTGTTATTCCACAGTTCCTGTAACGGCTTTCCTCCTTATTTCATCGTATTTGCTTTGCGGTATAGGTCGAATACTTGGAGAGAATCGGACCCACTTGTGAATAGGACCGCGAGGCCGTCCCACAATTCCTTTGATGTGGGGTATTGCGACACTCCGTTGACCAAACTTGGATCGAGGTTTTTGATAATCCAAGAGAATACTCGGTGATCGGATTGTTGCCCCCGGGGAAAATCGGGGTTTGTTTCGGGTGGAGGGCTTGGCTGTAATGCCCCCAAAAACCACTAGAGGTCGGAATTTACTATTCCGATTAAAGAAGATGCTAAATTAGGGTTTTTGCCGACGATTT